>OU896721.1:18796861-18835049 GCA_918026855.4 Phaedon cochleariae
GGTTCAGGAGCGCGTGACGCCGAACACCACCTGGCAAGATGAGAAACACTCCAAAACAAGATCCTATTGAAAGTTAAATGGAAGTGACTTTCTTATGAAATGGGATCTTGTTTTGTAGTGTTTCTTTTTTCATCAGGTAGCGTTCGGCGTTCGCGTTCATTTCGCATACGTTTAACACATTGTGTGGTAAAAATGTTGAGATGCGTTTACGATGGGTCAGTATAGCGGTCAAGAATATACCTGAGACAGCCCTGCACTGTTGAGAGACAACAGCTCATAACTAATCTGCCGGTAGTCACGCGTTCTTGAACCACTAAGGCGCATATCGGCGTCTAGGAAGGGAACATTTGCGAATTTATTCGTCTATACAAATTATTGAATGACATGAAGCCAGGAAAATTGTTGTTCATTTCTCATTATCCACCATTTTCATTCTCTTCATGAGGTATTGTGGTAATGAATCTGAGTTTTCCTATCTTTCTGACTAATGCATTCCACTTTGTGTATTTAACACTTTCCTACTTGAAAATAAACTAGTTGGGCAGCCAGTCACTTCCATTTCACTCAATATGGAATCTTGTTTTGGAGTGTTCCACTACTTGCCAGAAGATGTTCGGCGTTCGCGTTCATTTCGCAGACGTTGAACGCCTCGTGGGGTACAAATGCTGAGATGCGTTCACGTTGGGTCAGGTTCGCACCAGATGAAGGTCAAAAAGCTATCTGAGACAGATCTGCACTTATGAGCGCCAACAGCTCGAAACCGGTCTGCAGATAGTCACACGTTCCTGAACCACTTAGGCGCAGCTCGGTGCTTAGGAAGCCTGTCCTATCGCATGCATCTCAATTCCAGGCGAACATTTCAGTAAATGCAGTGACACGATACAAGGTGGACCTATTTTACTCATGACCAAGTACTAACCTCCTGTTAAACTGCTATCTGATTCTAGAGATTAGGAATCTCTTATGAGGCAACCCTGATTGACTTAGGAATTCCATTCTCATTCACTGAAATAAATGTATCTCAGGATAGTCACACCACCATGTGATCATGAATTTTCACCTGTTATTTATGTTTATTTTTCACACAACTACGCCCTGCAGTAATGAGCGTGTACACCTTAGTAGAAATTTTGACTCAAACCATGTTTATAATGATCCTTTTATACATAAATAACGATTGACGACATAATTCGATCAAAAATTTAACAGGAATGTTTCATTTTTGGACATAAATAATAGTACCTTCTGAAAACGGACCCTCTCATGACGTAGAAACCTCATCTCGTTATAGTTAAAAACGAAATACCAAACGCCCAACGGAGACTGAGGCAACTGATATATTAATTATTTCAACTGTGATCTCGCGCTAATTCGCTCTGTCAGAAATCATGTATCATTCATCTCTATCTCTTGTTTCAGTATTAGGGATTTGACGTCACATCATCGCCTCGTTTTCAGAGGTCCAAAAAATCGGGGATTTCAATAATTTTTCATAAATCGTAGGAAGCTCACAGCAAGAAACGGTTTGCGGTGGTGAGATAGTTTGGATGAGGTCTATCGAATTATGAAATAATTTTTTTTTGTGATATAAGCCCATTGCAATGGTTGCTGCTCTACATGGCTGAAAATGAAGCTGATCAGGAACAGGAGAGTTATGATATTCTTGATTCAGCGATCGAAAAACTCACACGTCTATGAATCCTCGAACCGTGGGCCGTCAGCCTCATACGCTTGCTTTTGTCTTCATATCATAGTCCGAGTCATAGTCATCTTGTGTACATTGATCTGCATTTTCAGTCTCCAATTGATCCGTCATTCGCAGTAATCGAATTTTGATTTGAATTCGTAAATCACAGTGGAATAGGAATATGAACCCACTTGGAATTTGCGTGCTCTTTTCCTGATCAATCCGATGGAATGTATCGATTTTTCCTGGTCATTCAAACTATCTTAACAACTATAAAATAATCTAGTTGCATTGACAATTTTGACTTAGATTTCTGAACACGTAGAAGTTGATAATTGACAGTCGTGGCCTTCGAGTATAGATTGCCAGGAAAAATCCAGTACCGGTATTGACTTCATGCTGAGCTTCTGTCGTTCGATCTAACGATCCTGTTCTAGAATTATTTATATAGGTTCAGTGAAATTCGGTTACACTCAACGGATGAGATATACGTAGTGGACTTTTGTCTAGTCACATTCCGAGAGGACGGGCTCACTTGATCTGTTTCAGACCTTCAGCACCCCTTTTGCTTCATATCTTGGTGGTACTTGAGCAGCGAAATAGGCCTAACTAAAAGAGAGCTAATTAATTGCCTCTCTCGATTGCACAAAATCCAACAGGATTCGTTTTGCGTACTGAAACCTGCACTCTTCAACGATTTCCGAATTCAGTATTTAGTTGCTTGTTGGACTGCTCGACTTCACCTGCAGGACTTTCGATAGCACATAACTTTCTGCTTTCCTAGTTACTTGATGGCCTGTCGCTTGATCATTGCTACCGCTACTCGTGATTCAATGATTCAAGGAGTTTGCAAATGCTCAGTGAGACAACCCCTTTTTCATAATTGTCAGAGATACGTCAGACGGCGTACCTGTCAGTTACATGTTTTTAATATCAAACTACAATTCACTCCTAAAAAGTTTTTCATATAATGAATTTCATTGATTTCTCCTGTTTCATTCAATAAACTCAATGTACTTTATCAGTCTATGTGCTTCTGATTCTTCAGTCCTGATAACGAGGTAGAGAGTTCTTTTCAATTCAAGGAACTACCAGTGATATATGGTACAATAATTCATGCATCTATCCATAGCAACTCGTATTCCAGGATTCTCCTAGGAGATTTAATCAACGCCTGCACTCTCTTAGCCCATTCATTCCAAGTCGAATCAATGACATTGACCCCTGGTTCACAGTATACACCTTCTGTATCTTTTTCTCTGCTGCAGCCTAGGTCTCCTGAAAAACCTAGTTCGCAGGAGCAAGTGTAGTCATACACTTCATCAAAAATATGGCTCCCGCGGAATTCGATCAAGTCGCAAAACTCTGTCCAGGAAGTGCTAAAGTGAGAGTCCCACAAATAAACGCCATCACAAAAAAACCAATTCAACATACGCTTACTATCATAATTCTGATGTCAATTTCGATATTTGACATGTTGAAAATAAAGAATGGAGAATAGATTATTTGAAATCATTGTGAATGAAGTTACACAAAATCTTTCACATTCAACTTAACGATCTATCAGATCTCAACTATCTACCATTATTTTGATTAATTTTTTTTTATCGAACATCTCTAGTTTCAAGCAGGAATCTTTGAGTCCGCTAATCAGTGTTAGGTCGATTCATTGTATGAATCTTGAACGTCACGGAACAATCAAAGATTCTGTGTGAACCTGATTGTGTTGGATTTTGTCAACATCCAACATTGATTTCTATCATGTGACAGCCGAGTCAAGGAGATTATTATGATATTTACCCAGATGGAATGGGAACACGATAACATAAAACTTATCTTTCACCATAAGCTATAGAACCGAGTATTTGTCACTCCTTTCGAAGGCGTGAAGTATGTGCTATCTATAAACCATTAGTTGATGAAGACATAGCCACCTTTATCCTGAATTCACTGTTCTGATGTGAAATCTGCAGATATGACATTCGATTCAAGTATATATTCATCAATAACGATTTCTCATATGCTGTTATGATCATGACTACTAGATTTCGATGAGAATTGAGAAGTGCTTTCATACAGATATAAGGTCCATAATTCAGTTCCACACAACTACATAGTGATGGAATCAGTTTGCTTGTGTTGGAAAACATTCAATATGCACCTCGGTAGAATTTGAAATTCATGTATTGATGGCGTGATATTGTCATTAATGAACAAAAGCAAGGTAGGTCCGTAATACCTATAGCATTTTATGCGTGACCAGATTACTTGATTTTTCATTGTAAATATCTCTTCACCTCTCAAGAACGATTAAAATACATCATGGCTGAAATGGAGGAAGCAGCTATTATAGTGAATTGGTGGAGGCGCCGAAGGAGAGTTTTTTTTTTAACTCCTGTTCCTGAATTTTTGATGAGCTCCATGATGATTTAAATCACATGTAATGATTCGAGAGCTGTGATCCAGCTCTCCAGAAGAAGAGAGTCATGTCACTAGTGGAACACTCGGTATATTAGTTCATAACTAGATGAAGTTAATATAATGATCTGTCGACATTGAACTATCATTACCGATCAAAAAACTTCCATGAGAAACGTGTAATACTATAATAACCTGTTGTATATGTATAGATATCAGATGTGAGTGTTTCGAAGTGTCTGGTCTATGACTACTCTCGACCTGACAGGAACTTGTCAATTTGGTCATAACACATCACTTCCTATGATTTTGCATGCTATGATTGATATTTTTTTGTTCATATATAGTCTTTCACTCGCAGCTACACCTGAACTGATAATGCCTTTTCAAATACAGCCTCTCGCAAACCCTTAGCCAAGCATACCCCTTATGAATCGATATGGATGAAATATCATCCACATATATAACATAGTGCAAGTCCTACTTCAAAGCTTTGACGTTTGGAAAACACATATTATCGTGACAATATCGCCACGAGATACAATCATTACAAGAAATGACTTATTTCTGAACTCGATACATTTTTTTTCGACAGGTTGTTCTTGGTATTGGTATTCCACTCAAGCTGGGAATCAAGCAATCGATGTCAATCGGGTGGAATTTTCAGATGCAATATGACGTACCAACTAATATCACAATGTTGCAACAATATCCACCATTTTATGACAGGAAATTCCGAGAAAAACGGACAACAGAAGAAACGGACAGATCATTGTTCTATAAAGCATTTGAAGACGTACTGAATGGGTAGGGAAATCAATATTTCCTGATGAACTTTTGATTCAATTTGCATTATTCTTGAAGAGTGATCACTAATTGAATTATCATTCAGTGCAGGAATAGATGGTAGAGACTGCATTTTACGAAGCATCTGCGAGAATGCTGCTGAGAGCTTGCATCATGAAGCGAATGGTCTATATGGCCTTATATTCCACATTGTTTTCACGTGAGTATCCATCAACCATCTATCGCAGTCATAAGTGTTGATAGGGACATACGAAAATATCTTTTTCCATTGAGCGTGCGCAATGAAGCACTTTTCCGCATTCATTTGCGTGCGCAAAGTAATACTCTTCCACAATCAGTGCGGATATGGGTGTTATTCGCATGGCGTGCAAATAAGTAAAACTACCCAAAAATCTCACTGATATGGAACATTTATATTCATTTCAGTTGCTGTAGACTATTGTATGCACTATAAGAAGGCGTTATTCCTTTTACTTTCCATTCGTTCTTCCCGAAATTTGTATTTCACCTCAATATAAATATTAGGAACAAATGATTCGATTTTTTATCATTATATTTTATTCATAGGTACCTATGTAATTGTTTGTTGTTTAGCTATTTCTATAAAGTGTAACTGAAAATGATTCAATGAATTATAATTCCAGGTTTTCAGAGTAACACTTTGCGCACCTGTTAGGCAAATAACTATTTTCTACATACGTCAAAAAATGACAAGGTTCGTGTATTGATAACAAATTGCGGAGAGAACCATTTCTTCAGTTTTTTACGTAACCATGTTATCATGCACAAAACAATGTGCGAAGTAAAACAGTGCGCGAAGTACCTACTTCGCGTATTGTTATTCAACATATTATATAAGATATTGATAATATATCAACTTTATGGTCTTCAATAGAGGAAATATTCACGTGATCATCTATTTCTGAATGTTCAACAATAACTTTGCTTCATCTTTTAGATCGCACGTAAGGAAATTCCTATTATGTTCGTGGCACATCGTGCGTACCAAGGGAGGATAGGGGAAGGCCTTTCAAGCCAGTTCAACACTATTTCAATATCGAGCAAAGCATTTTTTCACTTTAAAACAGAATTTTTTCACGTCTGTAGAAAAAATTTAGTTTGCAACTCGAGCGCGGAATACTTTGGTCATTTCGATTATTTTTTCCCATGAAGAAATTAGAGAGATTGGAGTTTCAACCCTAAGAAATTATTTCTATCCGAACTCTAAATACTTAAGTTTTCTGGAACAGATACTTTTTTTGTAACTTCAAGGTTCACGCGTTGTTAACGATATGCGAACTGACTTTTTCTTCATTTTCTCACGTTACCACTTCACAATGCATGGAGTAGTGCGCGAAGTAGAACAGTGCGTGGAGTGAATACTTTGCGCATTGCATGAAAACTATCTGATATTTTCGTATTATAACCTTCATGGTCATCAATCGAGTAAACGTCTAAGAAATCATTCATTTATAGACGTTCAACAATACCTGAGGGATATTGAGCTAGTTAAACTCTATTTCTTATATTGAGCTAAGCATATTTCAACTTTGAAACATTATTTTTCGATGTTTGTGGAAACAATTATTTCTGCAACTCGTGCGCAACATACTTGGGAAATCAAAAGCTTATTTTTTCAACCAGGCGAAATGTCATTTCAGTTATTCAGTTGTATAGTTTTGACGATTGTTCGAAAAATAGTGGTATTCCATATCCGTTGAATTTTTCGGCGATCTCAAGATCATTATGCATTGACCGCGAACGGCCTCGGCGATACATTTTTTTTTTCGGCACGCCAAAAAGTTACTTGGTGGCCTAAGCATACAAATATCTATTGTCAGTAGTTGTACGATGAGATGATTCTCATTGTTAACTCAGTGATTCTCTTGTTGCCATAACATTCCTCAACAAGATGGAAACAAACTACGATTCATATTTTCTTGTTTCATCTTTAGTATGATTATTTATCGTTCCAACTGCATCATCTGATGCGCCATCATTATTGTTGAATAAAAACTATTTGCACGTGGAAAAAGTTCAAGTAGTCCATTTTTGCGCAGTTTCTTATGTTTTTGGGCATGCTGAATCTGGATCAGATGCAATCAAGATTTCGTGGAACGATTCGAGAAATCACATTTTTTTCAGTTGTTTGTCCATTACTCAGAAACTATACATTTTAGGTAGAAGTCTATTGCTTCCGTCAGCGTATAAGTTGATTCAAGATTTGTCACAGTGCTTGAGTATATTTACATGAACTAGGTAGAATGATGTCTTCCTCACCTGCCTCTTGTGATCCGTGACTATAAAAGAGAACAAGTTCTTCACATACCTTGGAGAGAACGAGTCTCTCCACCTGCACCATCACCACCTCCAGAATCAAAGTCTCTGATGAAGTGACGATCATATTGTTAATTGTATCTCAGTTAATACACTCAAGTCGAAACGACGTAGTGAAATTATCACATCGATTGGTCGAAATAACGCAAAAATGTCGCTGATATACATATTGTATTCAACCAGTACACAAACCTTATTTCAACAACTCCAATGAATTTCTTTCAACTCAATAGTAAACTTTCCTCTGCCATCTGCTCAGATTCGTCCATTTTCTTTCCAAGAATAGCTCTTGAACTTGACGTTTTTTTCCCTGACAGAATGAAATGACTACTATGTATGTTGCTAGGCAACACTTCTGGGGTCTAGGAGGTGAATAGCTCAAGAGCTAAAGAGCAAAAAGTGGATTTCAACTCCTAGGAAATAGGAACGTGTTAGATGACAGCAGATGTGATAGCTGCTTCAACACTGGCATGCTCAACTTAGTCAGGATAGTGGTAACATTCTCTTGTATTTCATCAATTGAATCTCAATTATGTGGATTGCAGGAATAAAGCACGTTTCATTCGAAACAAAAGTGACTCTGTTAGACGCGCAAAATTTGCGCGCTCGGATTCGCGGTCGCTTCGCCTTGCAAACGCAAATATCGCTTGTAAAACGAGTGTCACATCAATTCCTAATCCACAATGTACGATGATGATACTATCGAATTTGTGGATTTTGAACGTTGGAATGAAAAATAAATGCTTGAAAGTATCAACGTTCTGCTCCAATGTTCAATAGTGGTTGTAGATTAACACAATGTAATGAAATGTTGAAAAATAAAACGTATCAATAACGTGTTACTTTCTCGTTTCCCACAACCAAATTTCAACGCTGAGTTTTTTACCATCAACGTTATTTTTACGACTCTCACCGTTATCCAACGTATTATCAATGTGTATGTGTTAACTGATCGGAATAATCATCATCTCAAATGGCTTTTATGATCCTAGACGCCTGGATGACACTTGAGATTTTCTCGATGGTTGAATTTTCCAGCAGTCGTAAGTCAGGTAGACCGGTTTCAGGTGATTCAGCATTCAGCGGACTAGATATGATGAATGCGGAAAGCTTGAGTCTCCGCTATGCATATTATTTTGGAAAAATACCTCAGAAGGCGGTGCTTCAGCTCTGGTTTTCTGAAACTCAGTAATTGTTGATGAACTTTTCTGTTCACGTTCACCAGGAACTACTCACTAGTAGGAGGCTTCTTTGCTTGCCTTCCATTTACTGAGCTCTGCGATTTGGTGACATAAGCTTGTTCCTTATAAAGTGTCAAGACAAAAGAATGTAGACTATGCACCTCTGTTTGCTAGGCGATCAGTTGCTTCATGCAATGAAATTTATGCACATAAGCGTAGTTCGATTTCTTTACTTTTCCATCATACCATGAATGATTCGAATATTCATTATTCCTTTCCATCAGAATCTATGAAGAATACTTCAATCAATCAGAATTATTTCAACGCAATTATAATGACTATGATCCCAGTGTATTAGTTTTTTCTCTCCTCTTCACCACCAGAACAAAACGATGATCTATTCATACGTTTCAGTACATTCAAACATATAGGTGAATTGTTAATTGAACCGATCAAACAAGTGGAAAGAATAAACTTGAGTGTATCAAATACGACCAGCTCACGTCTCCCACGTCCGAGCGATCCAACATACGTTCACCTTTTCCTATATTATCGAACTTCAGAGC
The DNA here is from genome assembly GCA_918026855.4 of Phaedon cochleariae. Lineage (NCBI taxonomy): Eukaryota > Metazoa > Arthropoda > Insecta > Coleoptera > Chrysomelidae > Phaedon > Phaedon cochleariae. Next base: position 18,805,858 of record OU896721.1, read on the forward strand.
TCTATTGGCAACTTCATGCTTCTTCAATTTGTGTATGATTTGTTGTCACGAGTAATGAGTAGATTTTGAATTATCAACGCGAAACCGACCAAGAATGCTATTTTCTGCAAGGTACACAAATTCGGTCAGTTTTGAACCTGCTCTAGCTCCTCACTTGATAGTACTACATCCACGGGCAAAAACGATAATTATTTATGTTATCTACTAGTCCACTCATAGCTGACTCAATCAGAACAGGTCTACTCGATGGCTGTTGAGGTGAAAAGATCAACAGATACGAAAATCATAGGTTTCATCAAAAGTCTGTATTAATTGATGACCAAGATAAGCGCAATCGCTACAATCTACAATCTGATTGTTACCTCATGGTTTTTTGGCGTAGGGGGCTGGTATTCTGAAAGATATGGGACTGAGAATGGAGATGGTGCAGCTGAATCAGGTCGTGTTTGCTCCAGGGTACTTCCATCTTCTATCGTCTATGGTATATGAGAGCAACTCGTTTTTTTTTCTGCTACAAATAGAAAATGTGTGAAAAATATCATTTAACCTAGTTGATGTGAATTCACTTGAGTAGTGAGACGAATCGTGGATAGAGTTTATTGATGACATGAGCTGAGAATCTCTTGGCTATGTCAACTTCACGTCAGATGGAGTAAAAATGCGTTTACTATGAATTATCTACGCGAATCGACAGAGAACAATATTCTTGGCAAAATACGCTGATTTTGGAATATTTCCAACTTGAGCTAGCTGCCAACTTGTTAGTCTCACATTCATGTGCAAAAACATCATATATAGAAGATTTTCTGACATAAAATAACAGAGCATACTTTCAAATTCTCGGGTCGAATGAGGATTCGATCGTTGAAAAGAAAAATCTCGAGCATATTCATCCTTGACCAAGAGAAAATCAGTAGAATTCGTCGACAATCCTTCCACAGTGTTCTATCGTTTGGATGAAGATATTGTGAATCATCTGATAATGTTACAGAACAACTCGAGTTGATACTTTTTCTATACGTTCTCCTCATTCTGATAACTTGATTCTATGTATTCAAATCTTTATGTTTGAGCTACTTATTTTGTTCATCAACATCAAAATGCTGTTAGATTTTATTTTCATCCACAACATTAGAATCCTCATTCATCTCATCGTCCTTGTGTTGATTGAGTTTCATTTCACTATGGCCATGTGTGAACAATGAATTTCATTTCATCTTGCTTTTCGCAAGTCGATCCGATCTCTTTCAGTGACCAAATCGCCTACAAGCACCCTAAACTAGACTGACAGCGCGGCTGACATTATGAAAGTAAGGTCAACACAGGATCCCCAGTGAAAATCGTACACTACACTTCCTACAATATCTCCTGCCGCATTGCAAAGATTGCTACTCTGTTAACGCTGCACCATTATACACTTATGTTTACGACCAGTGTAATAATTCAGGATGAAAGTGTATGCAATGTAGGGGTTTTCGGACAGAGCTCTTACTCCTCTTCCGCATATATCATAGGAGAGAAAAGTAATGACCAAAGTGAGAAAATAAATTATTCGCTTGCATCCTCCTGAACGAAGACTTTCAGATTGCTTCTCATCCAGTTGAAATACAGATCTGAAAAAGGAATATCGGTATATAGGTTGGAAGCCAGTCGACCAGCAGAAAAACTGACAGATATACGCGAGGCATAATCATTCTGACTTCATCAATACACATTGACTTGTTTCCGCTTCGAAGACATGGCCTGTCTTCGTTCTCATCAGGCTGCCAGGATCAAACATGTTGAGTGAGGATATAGCAAAGAGTCTGCAGGCTGTGCAACACCCAATCTGAATTGAGCATTGTTTTTGTCAACAAATACTCTCAAGAATTTGAATATTTTTTAGTAATCAGATATCAAACCAAGCAAGGTGTCACTGATGACTATCTGATTTTTATGATGGGTGCCCTATTAGAAAAAACTCCAAGCGACATAATTTTTAATGGCAAGCTTTTGGAGTCGTATGTACTAAAAATATATTGAAATATCTCAAGGATTTCCATACATAGAGGCGATGAGGAAAAATACAAATGATTTCGAGATGTGAATCCCAATTGAGTTGAATACGGCAAATAGACTTCATAATTTTAAGTGAATTTCAATATAATGGAATGAAATGCGCATCTGCATAACGAAAATATAATTGAAAAACTCTTCGAGCAGGTTGATTTCACTTCTTCAAAATATAAATTGTTTCGACCATCTGTCAATCCTCCTCTCTTCAAATCCACCCATCAAAATTCGTATTATTGTACTAGGGGTGAAATCACACTTTTCTAGGAAGGTAATATAAATCGATTCATTATTTTGGTTTTTTCATTCGATTGAGCCATATTCGCAAGGGAGCATTTGGAAAATTTCAAATATATCGTAATTATTCTCCAACATATTCGTGATGGTTGTTACTGTTTCATTATACGGAGACGTACACGGAGACGTAGAGGGATATTCAGTATAGGAAAATCACCCCAAATGTTGGTGAATTGATCTTGAATCTTTCGATTGCTCTCTTGCATATATGACACATCCAAATATGAATCAAAACACGGTTCAACTCATCTCCTTCTAGGAATATTATGGATGAACGGAATTCATTTCATCATATATTCCCAAACTGTATATTATGTAGTCATATTTCAATATGTCAGAATCGCTTTGTATCCTAGGTATCAGTTGAATATACGATCATTCTGATTATTCATATGATCGTAGTAACATAGGTACTATTCAACTGAAAATATGGTATGGTACTATACCAAGTGAAGTATCTGATTTCAATTGATAAGTTTCAACAAGTCCTGCAGATGTTGTGCCGTTCGGTAACTTTGATTCGAAAAAAAAATTGAGCTGCCTAACAATCGTGATTTTTGACCCCAGGTAATGAAATCTTTCAACATTCCAAAAACTGCACAAAATACATGTCTATGGATATGGTCAACTTACATAATTCGATCCCGACCTTCCATCTCTTCCGATATAGGTGCTATGAAAGAATAGTGAACAAAACATTTCAGGGAATCATCTATATATTCATTGGAAAGAGATGTTCTTGTGTGCCACCTGATTCAAGATTGGAAATTATATTTTTCTAGAACGAACACATATAACTATTTATTTCCCCATGAATTCGAGAACTCATTGCGTTCTCGATCCAAATTAGAATTCTTATATGAGTTGACAGGTGTATATGTCATGATTTTTGATGAATGGGACCTTGAAAATTCTTCAAGTACATATTGTTCCAGAGCTCAGTGCTTGATGATAAATAGCAGTAGGAGTATCGCTGATCATTAAGAAAAAAACAAACAAAATGTTATCAAAGGGAACATACGAATTTATGAAACAGCAATCGAAGAAAATATGAGTAGATCCCCTGAGTTTTTTGAAATGTTCGAGGATTCAGCTCGAAGAGATAAACTAATTTTTTGAATTTTTTAGCCCAAACTATGGCAATGAAGCAGGAGACTCGAACATGGATCCCAGTTATATGGAAGCTCAAAGAGCTGGAGAATATGGTGTGGAATGTCATACACTATATTCGAAATGTACATTAGATGATGGGCTCATAGGGCTCTTCTCAATTTTGGACTATGAACTTGGTTGACGAAAATTGTTGAATTGATGATGGAATATATGTTATATTTCAAATCAGAATCGTTTCACTCATACCTTTTTACCATAATGATTCATTGATGATCACAATAAGTTGAAAATGGCATGGGGATATGATTTCTTACATCTCTTGGAGCGAAAGAAATTTTCCAATGATATTCGGAGAACATCGTGCGTACCAAGGGAGAATAGGTAGAGGGGGTAGGTATTGTAATTCCATTTGAACTTCCGTAGGTTATAGCAGAGATTTCTGAGGAACATTCCTTATGAAAGTATCTTTTGAGAAGTTGAAGGTCGTCAAATTTTTTACGGTGTTTTAATGAAGTTAGAGTATTAGTGAATGTGGCATAACTCACCAGGCAGATGGCTCTTCTCTGGATGGAATCTTAGATCATCAATGTATGTTCGTGTGCTGAACCCCATTTGTGGAAACAGTATACAAAAACTGGCCGTATCTGAGTTCTATAGCTGATGAGATGCTGTTGAGGTTTGAAGTACGTGATAAACATCCGAGATTTTGTGATGCAGCTTTCGCGATGGATCGGACATATTTTCTCCATGAACGAGTTTTGCTGATGAAAATGCCAAGCATCGATGAAGGAGTCTTGGTGGAAGTGGTACCGGACAGTGTAATATCGGGTATTCTGATATCTACCTTTTTAGAGGTGAAACACACAGAGAAAAACGTTTCTTTGCGTGAAACAATCTCATTTGTTTGACTTATATTTGTTTGCAAGAAATAAATGTTATTTGCGAAAAACAATTGTTATTTCTTAAAACCAAATCAAATTCTTTCTTTGAAATTATCGGTTCATTTGAATGACATTTGTATGGGTGAAACAATAGCATTTGTTGAAAATATATTTATTTCGAAGGAATAAATGTTACTTGAAGCAAATAAATATTATTTTGAACAGAAATATCACATTGTTGGCAAAAATTAATCTTGATATAAATATGACCAATTGATATAGTTGTCATGCACAAACAAAAAATTTGTATTTAAAAAATATCATTTGAACAGAGCGAGTGTGTCATTCACCTCGAATAAATGCTTATTGAAAATACATTATGGAATTCGTTTTGTATCTCTGATGTGGTTCGCCGGGTCGTATCGTACAGTGGTGATTCATTAGTATAGTTAATTCCACAGCATATTTACAGATTTTCACTTTTCTCTTAATGTGTAGTGATGGATTTTTCAGAAGAATGGCATTTGGGTCATCTGGTCCCCATTTTCAGAGGTAAGAAATTGTAATTCATACTTGGAAATCGAAATAATGGCGTGAAATTTTTTATGATTTGTTGATTTCCTGATGTTCCCATACCGATCTCCATCTAACAAACAAACCGTGCAATTTGGTAAATCATAGAAGGATGTACGAATAGGTAGGTAGGTATGTGCGATATTTCGTAGATTAGTATACTTTCTAATCTGCTGTATATTGAAATATTCCAGTGAAATGGCGTTCAAATTCTTCTATGATTTTCAATGGAAGATTCCATGCAGTCAAATAAATATTTTTTTCATTCAAATGTCACCAGCTTCACTTGAAACAAAATATTTGTTTCCATGAAACAAATGATAAATACTTTGTTAAATGTTCTGATTCTATATTATAGCATCTTCAGGAATCACCCCTTGACTTTTTTCGGTGTTATTCAGATATACCCTGTATAAGTATTTTGAGATATCATGTAACTATGTAGAGAAAATAATCACTAGAACAAGAATTATCACAGCTCTTTTCTTCATATGAAAAATTTTCATCAAAATGCACATCAATGTTATGGAATTTTGATTTCCATGTTATGCATATAATTCATGTATTTCCGCATTAAAATATACTAAACTTTCAGGAGAGCAATGAGAAATCTGCTACGTATGTCATTGATGTGCATACTCCAGTGATTTCCGAAAATATTTTTATTGATGCTGATGCACCGGATGATAGAGCCAAATATTTGAGGTTGGATACAAAAAATAGCGATCAACCTGCTTCAGGATCATCATGTATCTTGACTTCTGTAGTATCGAACCCAAACAGTGTGTCTGTCACATTTTTTCTATCATTCAATAAAGTTTGTTATAGTTCAATTTTGTTGTTAATTCTCAATTCCTTCCAAGAGGAGTATTGTTTTCTAAGAAATGACTTTCTTCTTAGGATGATTCTATTTCTTTGAGTTTATTAATTTTTGATTTCGTTCAAATCTACAATTTATTTCTGGTAAGGAAATCCATTATTTGAGCTTGTTTCTTCCAAACAATTTCCTTGTTTTTCTCAAGCATTGACATCTTTGAATCAAATTACATTTACATATATTTATTCTTCACAAATTATCAATTGTTTCTTCCAAAGAATGTTCTTGTTTTCGTCAAGCTCTGATTTCTTTGATACAAATTTCATTTACATATATTCATCCTTCACAAATAATTATTTATTTCTTCCAAATAATTTCCTTGTTTCCCTCAAGCTTTCATTTCTTTGATGCAAATTATACTTATTCACTATGAATAATTCTGATCATAAATCCAAAGAAATAGTTTTGATTCAAACAAATATACACTTTCTTCCAAATTATAAATCATATCATTTCCAATAAATTATATAGATACAAAAAAATCACTTATTTGAAAAATCAAAGGAATGGAAACTTTGATTCAACCAAGCTTGTTTGTTGGACCTATTCAAACTTCGGATTTCTTTGAATTTAACAATATTTGTTAAATTCAAAGAATTGTTTTTCTCTGTGCAGGCTTGAGATTTGATGGCATTGAATTCGAATAGATTGTTGGTTTTCCAGGCTGTAATTTCAGCAAGATCTTCATTGACAGCGTTGATCTACCGTCAAGTTCGAGTTCCTAGTTTCTTGGGAAGCAATGGGATTTCAAGAAGATAACACAATATGGAGAGTACTGTCGTCTGCGAAGCTGTGGATAGAGCAAGTGGTTGCTCCCAATGGATCATTGAAATGAAGTATGACCAATGTTGGTGACAAATTCGATCCTTGTGAAACGCCGGAATTGATGCAGTGATTTGTCAGAAAAAAAATCGTTACAATATGACATTGCTGAGGTGGTAAGCCGTATGATGGTAGTTTATGCAATTGTTCTGAATGCCAAACACAGTCGTATTTTTTCGATATATCCACTTCCTACGTTTGTAGATATTCTCACAGTCCCCAAATGAAATCAAATGATAGATATTCAACGAGTGATATCGATGTTTACTTCTCAATCAGAATATGCTCATTCTCCTATAATGATTTTACCTTCGAATCGAATGAGTTTTGTTTTAACAGTTTATTTCTTGTTGATGAAACCGACCATGTCCATTGTAAGCTTTGACAGATCACATTCACTCACTGGAACTATGATTATCAATACATCTTCTCAATACCATGAATCGAGTGTTATTTTCCAACCCGTTGGTTACCGGCCTAACACAAACCTAATATTTTTCATATTGGGCATGTCCTGACGCTTAATTATTCATTGTCAAGCCTCGAAAAACTCCAATTCACCTTTGCCCTAAATCAAATTTATGTCCGAGCATCGAATGGGAACCGATGGTATTTTTGATAAAACAGTAGTTACGAGATATAGCGAAATATTCACGAAATGGAGAATTCACGATGTAATGGATCATATCCACGAATTTGATGAAATTTGTGTGGTGACTATCTGGGCACTATCCTGTAAATACATAGTTTATGACACGTAATACTCTTATGGCCATATATCCATATCATCCACAATGAGGAATTGATCATGAAATCATTATTGCGTAACAATAACAATTTCTTGACGGGGGTCGTGATCAAGATGTAATGATGATTGTTCACTGGGGATACTTGCACATCAGCTTTACTAGTAACCGACGCACCGTTATGAATTGATTCCGAAATAACAATTTCAAGGCATCATCTATTTCAACAAGAAATACTAGTGTGAATATTCTTCAAGTTATATCATTGACTTCGAGTTCATCAATCGCTATTTTCTATCAAGCTAACGCTTATTTTATATAAACGAGGAGAAATATTCCGAGATAATCAAGTAAAATGAATGTACTCACCACCTTTTCGATTAACATACAGACAATATCACTGAATATGTTTAATTCGAAAAATCCATAATTATTTCACGAGATTGGTCATCATCACCCCATAAGAAAAACGAAGCAGAATGATGGAATCTTCAGGACTAAATTGATCTGAGTTTTCTCCGAGGCAGAAGTTTCGCAAATTATAAATCATTGCATTATTCAGATTCATTAGATATCTGAGATTCGAACACTTGAACAAGTGAAATTATGATTCCTCACTGATTGACTCGTGGAACTGAAGTCAAGATGATTTCTGCAACGCGTCTTCATTTTATTTCAAGAAAGCATCGATAACATATTAGAAGTCGATTGCTCCCTCAAGATTCAACAGTTTTTGTTTTCAATTTTTTCGAGCGCACGAAACGAAATCCCAATTATTTTCGTGATACATTGTGCGTCCTTATAAAAGATTAGGGGATAGGTTCGATATTCGAGTTATTCAACATTTTGAAGTAATTCGCTTCTGTGCACACCAAGCGTTATAAAGAAAAAACAAAGTCAGAAACCCATACCTTCGTCCTTCTATAGATAAACGAGATCGGGCAGAGGGTTATTCAACATATTAGGGAGTGGACAAGATGATATATTAAATATACTTGTCGAGTTCGATTTTCTGAAGGATCATAATTTGTTTCTGAGAATTGGGGGAATTATTGATGATCTCCAATGCAAAAAGTTCAATATTTTCGGCTCATGTAATGAATAGAACAACATTTTCCACTCAATATTTCCATTCATTACGATTCGCAGTGTTCGCGTTATTCAACTTGCAATAAATATATCAAAAAATTCAGAATGACCATAATCTCATTATTGGAAATTATATAATGGTCATCGCTGTCACTTGAGAGTTGAGATTGATCAGAAGTTTCTTCGGAATACCGATTATACAATATTGGTTCATTTATATCAGAAGTGAGTGTTCGTCTCAATTTTATCTGACATTGAAAAAAACTCAAAAGAGAAAATACGACATTCATGATATTCTTCTCACCACTGCTGGTCAGTTAATGCGTGTTCTTCCCAGTTGAATATAATGTTCCCGATTAGCATCAATAATACTGCAACCAATCAGAAAGGAGTATATTGAAATGCAAAGAATAGTTTTTTGAAGAAGTGAATGGTTTCCTTTATCAAATATAAACATAAATTATGTCAAGAAAAAAGTGCGTGTCTGCGTACTTTTGGGTGCAATTTTCCACGAACATCGGAGGAATTTTCTTCCGTATGCTCCAAAAGATAAACAGAAAATATATTCATTGGAACCAATATTCTCAAATGGTCTCAATATGTGTTTTGAAATTAATTTACAACGTTGAGGTTTGAAGAACTGTTGTGCACGGATTGCGAATCCAAGCAGGTTTTGTAATCGATCCGACCATAATATTTTCTAATGAGATGATATTGAGTTGATGATACCGAGTATACATATTGGGAACTTCATGAAAATGGTTGAACCAGGTTAAATCAGGCATGCTGAGTTGGGGTTGATTAGGGAAAATTAAGCAGTGGTCGAATGATTGATGGTGTCAAATTAGTGGAAGATATTCATGTCGTTATAATTGAGAATCAATATGAGGGCAAGTGTTTTGATTTCACTATACTAGTTATCTGAAATTACATTGATCCTCTGAGTTGGCAGGAATCTGATGGATTAACAGACGCTGTGGATCAGTATGCATCCACTATGCACCTGGAAACAGATAGCAAACATGCTGTGTATCAATATTTGTCACGTGGAAACATATCCATCAGTCGGATTATTATTTATTGTTTACTGTTTGCCGTTTCCGTCCTGATCCAGGCAGGAATTCAGATAGTGCGCGCATGTCAAGGAAGCCCTTCTGGCCAACTGGATCGCAGTCATCCAGAAGTCATGTCGTAGGTTGCATCACCGGACAATATGCGGGAATACTCCGGTGTTAACTCACGTGGCTGAGAAATCGCACTGTTTCGAACTTCCGTGAATGATTAGCAGCCCAATTTTCTTTCAGTAGATTGATATATTGATGAATATTGGGAGATATATCTCCATGAGAAACTATTTGCATCATGATTGAATTGAGACATGTGATCATTAAAATACATTATTCTGTGAGTGGGTTCCTGGATCTGCTGTGAACTCAAAATGATGTCCTTCTTCTGCTGTAGTATTTTTCTCATTTTAACTCATTCAGGTAAGCAGATATTGAATCATCTAGTTTTTATGAATAACTTTCAACAATTATAATTCACCCATCGGCATGAAAACCGTCAAGAAATAAATCGAGCCAAACTGATCGCCACTTAACTATTTCTGATAAACGTCAAGACCAATTTACAAGGAAGTGTATAATCTCTGAATGTCCTATTGTTCCAAAATATAGTATGGGACTCTCCGATTTTCATGACCAAAATACACCGAGAAAAGTCCAGTTATACAAGGCTCTATTTGAAAATTTCTTATAACCGCCAAATGAAATATTTTAACCACGAAATGTCATTTGATGAACGTGAAAAGTTCACGTTTTCAACGTGAAACAGGTCATCCTTTCAAATTGTTTTTTGTTTCAAAAAGGTAATCTTTTCGATTCGAAATGAGACAAGATTGAAATTTAAAGATGGAAATTTGAAGATAATCATTTAAATCCTGAAAGATGTCATTTCACAGTTATACAATTATCATTTAATTTCATCCCTTCTATCATTTTCCATCTTTGTCATACTAGTTTACCTCAATCAGTCATCTCCCTCACCTATGCACACTTGTTCGATGAGAATCGTTAGTCGTCTTCGGATTCCTGATATGAAAGGACATATTAGATCGCGGCAGCTCGTGAACTCTTCTTGCAGAGTGATTTTTTTTTTCGAAAAAGTGAAGTGATTGAGAGATCTTCTGGAAATATTAGGGACATATTTGTTTATATATCCCCCGAGATATGTTGAGAAACTACAGAATTGTGTCCAAGATTAATGATTACTATCATGGGGATCTCGAAAACGTCGTAAAAAAAGTCTCTCAATGCTCTTTTGTAAAGCTCAAGTGGCAATAACGGTCAATAAGATAAAATCTGCGAATAAGAACTTTAATTTACCGACGATACTGTATAATCAAATTTTTGGCCACTATGTTAACTAATAATCCAATGCACTGACAATGTGAACAAATAGTCCAAATTGGAAGCATTTCTGTCCTACACAAACTGAGATATTGTAAACTGAGTATATCGTCCTCGTGATGCACTCCAATCGCCTGTAGTTCCTCAAAAAAACTTCACTTGGGGGTAGGTATATAAACCAAGTATATATGTCTTCAATATTACTCGAATAGTTTCAACCCACTTCATTTTTCTGGAGAAAAAATATTCATCCTAATACTGAAATACCATGCAATCATTCGACTATGGAATTGAAAGCAAATTATATTGATATGAGTATTATTTCATTTTCATAATATCACTATTCAATATTGAAATGCTTTTTATTCGACTATCAAGTTGAAAACAGGTTTAGCATTGAAATGCTAGTCATTTGACCCCTATATGAGTGTCATTTCATTCTCATATAAGTGATATTTCACAGTTATATTATTTTTTCGAAATGATGAACGTTATTTCAGTGAAATGGGAACTATGCTGGCGCCTATTCAATTCAGAAATCTTCCAATGGTTATACAATTTCGTATAGCTAATAGATATTCCTCTCGGTGTAAGGTGTTATCTCAGTATGTGGACAAACTCAAATAGGAAATTAATTGGGTGATTTTAAGACGAGAAAAACATGGAAACATAGGTCCGTACATACTTTGTTTTTGAAGTTTTTTGATTAATCACTCAAAATTTTGATTTCTAATCTCAATGAAAATTGTCGGTTTCATTGACAGTTTCATAATAGTTATTCATGTATCAAGGGCGTAAAGTAGGCGTTTATGGCCTGTGGCGTGAATAATGGCCCGATGGCGCTAGCCGAGGGCCATTACACGCTGAAGGCCATAAACGCATTTCATGCACGTGATACATACGAAATTTTATGCACTCGTGATTTATTTTCTGACTCAAAATCAATGACTATAGATTTAGATAAACTAATATTCCCCCGAATTCAATTCAATATAAATTCAGTAATCAAGAGAAGCGTAATGTTTATGGATGATATACCGATAAAAATCATCGTACGAATATTGCAATTATCGTAATAGTAAAACTCTTTGATCTCTTGAAGAGATTTATTCTTTAGAATTTTACAATATGCATACCCAGTATATATACCTACCTAATTTTGACGTTGTCAAGCAAGCTGATGATTATTGTCTATAGCAAAAAGGATATAGCAATACATCCAATAAACAAGCTGAAATGTCATTCTTTGACTGAAAAGTAAAAATTAGTAATAATAATAATAGCGAGACTATGGAATCGGATAAAGAAGAAGTTTATGATATACCGCTGGATATATTAGAATCCAGGAAAATGATCAAAGGTTTTCCATAAATTGATATGTGAATATGAAGAAACTAGGAACAGCGGGCGGTAAAGTGCCCTTTACGGCCCGTGGGCTATAATGAGACCGCGGGCGGTAAAGTGCAACTCAACGCCCGCAAAGCTGGGCGGTAAAGTGCAATTCACGGCCTGCTAGTGCATATACTCATTTTGGTGTAATGAGATTCGATATGATGATTTCAGTGGCGTCGCAGTGAGTTACTCATCCGATATTCATAGTAAATAAGGCACATACGTCATAGTTTTTCTCAAGTTCGATATTTCCATAACATTGGTCTATTGAAAATATAACGTATTGAATTTTTGTATATCAGTGAGTTTTTGAGGGAATTGAGGAAAATAGATTTGATTCTAACTTGTTCTCTAGGTGCTCGCAAAACACCAGTGTCGGCTCGTAAGGGGAGTCAGGTTAGGTTCGGTTAGATTCGAAATGATGATTTCAGTGGCGTCGCAGTGGGTTATTTATCCGATATTCATGGTAAATAAGGTACAGTGGTGCTCAAATTAAAAGTAACGACTCTTGGTCGAATTGAAATATTTTTGTCTATGCACATGTACTATTCATTGCCTAGGAACGAACCGTTTCCCTCATTAGCATTTTATGACCTGGTTCGCGCTGTAAAGGTATTAGAGGGTATACCCAGCAGTATACCTAGAGGTGTTATAATAATAATTATTCGAACGTGAAAAATAACAATGACAGAGTTCTTCTTTGGCAACTACAATGAAATAAATAGGAATTTATCTGGACTGCTTCACTTTGATTCAGTTTTGTTGAGAACGATATAATATAATTAATTATAACTAGAATCCAATCTTGGAATGAAGGGATTTAATTTCAAACTATACAGGGTGTAATTCAATTTATGGCTAAAAATATAGGACATGGTTCCTCAGCTCATTTTGAGAAGAAAAGTTGATATGAACATATGCCCTAAACCTCTCAACTTCCGAGCTATAGGGTGTTGGAATTTTTATGAAAATAAGCATTTTCTTATGATAACTTCGACATACTATTCTAGATATTCTCATGAAATTTGACATGCACCAACTGAAACAATGTGGTGTAGTTTGTAGGTAAGATGTGTTTTTGTCTAATTTTTATTGAAGTGAAGTCGTTGATTGAATTTGCCAAAATGGTTTCATCATTTTCAAATATGTAACTCAAATTACTGCAAAAGGAATGAGAATTGCATTTATTTTTTAGAAAAATCTCCAGTATTTACATCCCATACGGACACGAACTGGCCATCAGTGCTTAGTAGGTGCATGTCAAATTTTATGAGAATATCTAGAACAGTATTTGTGGCCAGGTAGCCGTGCGGACAGAGTGTCTATATTCTAATTCGCATTCGCTTGCCGGTCGTGGGTTCGATCCCCGTCGACTGCAGAAATTTTTCTGATGGCCCAATAAAGTGTTTGGGATCACACGTTAAAAGGTAAGGCCCCCGTCATTCCTTGCTCGCACAAGACTTTCGAAGACTTTTGAGGGTTGCTCGTAAGGGGGCAACCGAATGACGGATAGAACAAATTTCAGAACAAATTTTTTAGTATCAAAGTTACTATAAGAAATTTTTTTTCTTAAAATTTCAACACCCTATTGCTTTGAAGTTAAGAGGTTCAGGGCATATGTATATTATGTTCATATGAACTTTTCTCAAAATGTCTACATCCTATATTTCTAACCATCAATCGAATTACACTTTGTATAACCAGGAGAAAAAGATCGATAAAATTGTAATGAAACAATAAAGATATAGTACTGAATTTTATGATTTCACGTTCATTCAGGTAACCCATTCATATTCAATATTATGCTGAGTTGAATAAAACATTTTTGGGTGAATCCGAGGATGAATCTGGCATAGCGCACTTACGAATACGGAAAGAAAATAGAATTCCCTTATTTCCAATAGAACACCACTTTTTTTTTTCATTATTCATTCTACATATTACTCTGATATAAACCATAAAATATATAAGGTAATTCATTACTATTTTCAACTGTTTCAGAGTAATAACGATTTTTGAGAATATTTTTGAAGATGATTTTCTTTCAAACTGAAACACTGAAACTCTTGATTTCTTACAAAGGAGAACTGGTTCACATAAAATGCTCTTTCGAGTGGAAATATGAATTTCATTAACAAGGATATCTACAGTATGATTATTATCAGCATGCAGATCATAGATTTCAAAACCAAAATAACATTTTATACTGTTGAATATATAAGCACAAAGAAATATCGATAAGTGGAAAACTTCTATAGTTATTTTACTCTGCTATAATTATAAGGTATTATTTTTTGATCATGAAGGATTTAATTTCATTTATTTATATTGAAAAAAAAGTCAAAAATACACATCAAACATTCTGGTATTTAACAGTGCACTGCATGTTATGTTCTGTGACCACGTGCTATATATACAGTGTGTCCACTTTAAGAACTTAACCACCGCCTGTAAAATCCGTATTATCTTATCTGATCGATTTCGAAAAACTTTTTTTTGTTGTATAGGTATTTGAAATATCCATCAAACAAAAAAAGTGATTTTATTCTTGGACTGTTATCGTGGCCATCAACTGCGACCAATTTTATTGACCCATATTTCGTAAATTACTATTGGGGATTTTATTTTTTAACTAAAACTAATGATAGATTCTGAACCTAGATCACTCAATGTAACCCTGTACCGATTTTCATCGTCATAAAACAAAGAGTGTCCGAAAAATCGGATTAATAGATATATTTTTTGTATACTTGATCAGAAAATGTAGTACTGTGGTATGTTTGGGAAGAACTAATGTCAAATGGATATTTAGGACTACTTCCAACATATCAGCCCCGATTATTATCATTCAAATATACAATGTGTCTGAGAAAACAAAAAGGGTGGGTAGGCAATTTTTTCATCAACCAAAAAATAATAAAAAAAAATTCGGACACCCTGTATTTTATGATGATGAAAATTAGTACAGGTATGTTTCGAGTGATCTTGAATGAGAATCCGTCATTATTTTCTAGGTATAAAATCATGCATCATGAAATATTGTCTACTTATTCGGTTCGGTTCAGTATCTCCTATGTCCTTTGAGATATCAAATTGATGACACAACACTGTTCTGAAGCAAAGTAATATTTTTGTGATTAACGGACATGGGAGACACTGAACTTTATCAAATC
Organism: Phaedon cochleariae; assembly: GCA_918026855.4. NCBI lineage: Eukaryota > Metazoa > Arthropoda > Insecta > Coleoptera > Chrysomelidae > Phaedon > Phaedon cochleariae. The sequence continues at coordinate 18,821,281 of OU896721.1, forward strand.
GATCGATGACCCTGTTTTTCAAATTTATCTGCACGATTTATCGAAGCTCAAGTATTATACTTTAAAAATAAAATTTCTGGAAGTAGGTAGATATTCGCGTTTCAAGATAATTATGTGTATACCGTTTTCATATCGCACATGCTGATGAGAATTATTAGTTCTTATATCAAAAATAGGTATTCAGAGAAAAATAACTCTTAAGAACGATTAAGAAATTTGATTTCATGGGAAAAATAATTGGAGGATATACTAACGACAAACTTCAATTAAAAAAAAATTAATTATACCGATGCCGCTTTATTCAAGAAATACTTCAACTATATCTATCAATCCATAGAATCAACTAGAATCAAACAATGAATAACCATGAGTCAGCTTCATAAGATGAAGCATAAAATATTACTCTAGCGATGTGAATATTAACCCCAAATCTTAGAAATATTCAGATATCTGACTATCTCGTACCACAACTCACCATAAGAAATAAGTGATTTAAACAGCGGGCGGTTGGAATAGATATTAGTCTGGGTGCATAAACTGAAATTTTGAAGGGATTTTCACAGAAGTCGTTACTTTTAATTTGAGCCCCACTGTACATACAACATATATAGTTTCTCTCAAGTTCAATATTTCTATCAGATTGGTCTATCGAAAATATAACGTTCTTGTCCCCTATTGAATTCCTGTATATCAGTGAGTTCTTGAGGGAATTGAGAAGAATAGATTCGATTCAAAATTGTCCTTCAGGTGCCCGCAAAACACCAGTGTTGGCTCTTGAGGAGTGTCAGGGTCCTGGCCATAACATAAAATTTGATGGACGAAATGATAATGTTTTCAATACTTTTTATCCATTATGTTACTGTTATGCCGCTATTATTCGAATTCCATTCAATGAAACATTTGGATAAGCCAACTAGCCAGCAGAATATCCACCGAGAATCACGAACTAATTCAGGACCTACGACGTCTGTCAGAATAAGTTGAAATTCGAGGGTATACACTATACACGTCATACACTGATTTTTGGTTTGGACGAGCTTAGCCGGCCGTACTCATGTACCTACCAGCAGTATATAGTGTAGAGGTGAAAAACAATCGAAAGTCGTCTCACACTATACGTCGATGGTACTGATGAACAACTATCGATAAACTATCGCTCGATATACCCTATTGGCCCGATTTTGAGTTGACAGTTACAGCTGTTGCTGGTATTCTGGATGCATAACCTAATAAATGTGAACCTGTGGAAATCATTTTACACTACAGATAATCATATTTTCATTATTAATATTTAGACATTCGACAGTTATAACAGTGATCATTTGACAATCTGAACAAATGACAACTCTAATGAGTGACGACAATAGTGGTACAGTCTTTGATTGGTCAGACCTCTGATATGGAGGTGCGTACACCTGTCTTGTATTCTTCATTCAGTTCCACGCATACAGTTCCACTTTGTCAATGCTTTTTCTCTGTTTTTCGTTCATTGGACATCAAACTCTATACATCAGTACCTTATATATCAACTATTAGAATCCTTCTTTTGATATTCTTGAGTATCAGATTATTCAGATGATGATATGAAAATATCAAATATTTTACCTCAACATCAGGTGGGAACTTCAGAAGTGCGAAATCATTACTGTATAGGAGACTGCTTCCAGATTCATAGGTTTCCAGTAAATTGATCACGAATGATATTCCAGAAACGGCAGCGATTCGGAAGTCTATTCCAAGACTATAGATTATTCTAAACTATCGATATTATCGATAATGAAGTCATATTCTGGAGTATCGATACTATTTTTCATTCTCTGCTAAATATGGAGAAAAAATCTAGTGAGCTGTAGTATCTGGTCTGTTCAAACAAGGAGACGGTCAACTCGAGGAAACACTAATTCCAATTGTTTTCCTGTCAAACCTCCATAACCTCGAAAATCGAAAACGAGTTGAGTAGCTCCCTCAGCGGTGCTCTCGGCACTCTTGGCCTGCCGCGTAGTTTGTTGTTCAGTGAGTTTGAGTTCAGTATCACGAAAAAGTCACGGGTCATGGTAACTCAGTCACTCAAAAATTCAAAAAATCATTCCTTCTCAAAATGGTTGCTACAGACAATACAATAGTTCCCAATTCCGTAACGTTCAACACCTAAATTGAATAAGAGGTAATCAGGGCTTTGATTATCTCACTTGTGATGAGCCTATAACATCGAATGCATTTATACTTATGTCGCAGAAGAATTTATCACTTGAAAATCTATGAATGGAGACGGTTTCACATTTGGGAGACAGTGTTTGTAACTAATTATCAATCAGAATAAACTATGATACTGGGAGCACAATACGAAACTATATATATAAATGAAAGAAATATTGAAACAATGAAAATTGAAAAAGAAAGATCTCTTTCAAGAAGAATACGATACAAGTCACGATTGCACGACAACTCTTGACACTGACAACTCACATTTACATAACCACAAATTTTGAAAATTTTGTAGAAAAAAGTGAAGATCATTTCGTCCGATACAGTAACATCCTCTGGTTGTCATACACTCAAATGAGCTATCGAGCAGACCAGTAGTTTCAGCTCACTAGGTTTTTTTCACCATATTCAGCAGACAATGCTATTGATGGAACTATTGATAGTCGAACACCTCTAGTATATTTTGCTGTGCTTCGTACACCAACCAAATTAATGCATGGATTGTAAATTCATTATCGTTCAACCGATATTCAGTATCTGAAATTATTATTCTGATGTTGAAAGAATGATTTCGTATTAGTATACAAAAAAAATTATGTTTTTGTTTATGTTATTGCTGAAAATCACTGGCAATTTTCGAATTCGCAATTTCTCGGTTATTCCAAATTCAACATTCATCAAATTCTGGAATCGGTACTGATTTACCTCCAGCGCTCATGAACGGCAATGATTTAAGTTCACCTGGAATATCAAATACTATGTGCCCAATATAACAAACCACATTCTAGCAGATCAAAGAACATGGTGATAAAAGCTCTGATGGTGAAAATGTATGGGACTCCTACAATATTATCCTTTACCCGAAACGCATGTAGCGGTAAAAAATAAAATGTATGTATTGTGTACTGAAGTTGTTGAAAATTCAATTCAATTCGGGCTTCAGATGTAGCATTCATTATCATTATATTTTGAACATAATTCCAGTTGCCCTACTGGTTACTAGAGCAATATCTACCCTGGTTGACCCAGTTTCTGAGGGCACAAGCCGTCACTGCAAACACCTATTGAGATTACCAAACAACCTCAACGAGTATTATACTGAGATTTTGAGACTTTTTCAGTCACCATCCAGACTATATTTTAGTATCATGACAGCTTATTATACAGTGTGAACATGCAAAACAATACTTGAAATTTTCAATATCTCTGTATCTTGTGAACAAAGCATTACAGGACCGATATTATAATGAACTGATTCTCTGGGAATCGTTCAAATGTTCGCCCGTTGAAGTTTGGCAAAATACCCAAATAACACCCAGTTTAACAAAATCTACATACACTCATCGATCAAAATCTTGGAAGAACATTCAAAAGTTGGGATCATTTAATACTACCCTGTTTTCTTGGAACTCACTGGCGAAGAAGAATCCAAATGCCAAAAAACATATTGAAAGAAGACCTAGATGTAGTCAATCACAAGTATGTACTTCTCGACCTTGCATTACAATGTTCAACCACCTTGGCATCAAGTTGATGAAACTGAATCAACGAAATTCTTCAAGACCTAGCTCTCTTGAGAAATGGTTGAAGTGAATATTCCAGATGTATGATGCTTTTGATTGAATAACCCCACAATAGTCAGTATAACAACATTAGTCTGCCACCTTCAAGTGCGAGCATTATTTCAGGAGGAGGTGTTGAAGGATGATTTTTTTGTCAATAGATTAGAGTAGTTTGTGTTTTTATATCTAGAGCCGCAGAGACATTATCGCCGCAGACGCCGTCAAAATATGTCAAAAATGTAAAATGACAAGAAAAAATACTCCAGCCTACAATTTACATCAATTTATAGGAAATTCAAATATCTACAACTTTTTAAAAAAAAATACATCAGCAGATGTCGGCTCAGAGCCGATATTTGGCTGTGAATTTCACTATGATTTCATGCAGACTTGGAGCAGACGAAGGCGTTAGCGAAGGAGACGCGGTCAAAAATGTCAAGTGAAGGAAATTTGCAATAAATGATAGATGATGGAAATATCTACAACTTTTCTCTATAGGACAAAAATCAGCAGACGGTTGGCTAGAGCCGGCAGACGCCCAATTGTCATGTAAAATGGTTCTTACATTTTTTCTGTACAATATTAATTTGAATAATATCATTCCAGGCTAGAATTAGATATATTTATGTTATGATTATGGCATCCTGGTAGTGAATATTACTATGATTTCAGATTTCAAGAAGACGAAGTCGTCATCGAAGCAGACACCGTCAAAAATATGTCAATAATGTCAAATGAAGACAATTAATATATTTCTATCACACAGATCCGGCCAGTTCTACAATAATATTCTAATGTATGGGGTTCAGCACACAAACATACGCTGATGCTTTTTGATTCCATATAAAGCAGTCATTCGCCCAGTGGGTGATGCCACACTCACCACCTCTTCGACCCCATTGATACACCGTTGACTCTGCGAACTCACACTTTTATATTGATACTTCCGCGGGCGATGTTCCTCAGAATTCTCGTGGGACTGATACTCAGACTATCCTCCATGAGCCAGCTTCCATAATAAAATATAGGAAAGTCGGTACGGAAATAGAAATTACCTTGTCTGTAACTGATGGCGATTATCAGGTCATTGGAATAACCTTGTACATCTCAAATTATGTTTTCACTTGAACAGCATCACCAGTATCATAGTCAGGTTCGATAATTTCGAGTAATTACTAGAAGATTTGCTAAGATTCGCACTCAGATCTCCGTTCATGAACCAGCTTCTTAAAGAGTTTAGGAGAGCCTTCATGGGAATAAAAATTACCTTATTATGATTGTCTGTTACTGATGGCGTCGATCAAGTCATCGACATAATTTTGTATCTGAAATATAAGATCAAGTTTTTTGTTCTAACTTTCGATGCGCCTGAAATGAAACACCTATAAGGTTCAGAGAACATCGTTCATCATTCGTTACTCAGGAGGAAAGCGACTTACCATTGTTGACAAGTGAAGACGTGTCAAGTATCTTAGTATTCGAAAAAAATGAATCAGCTGCTTTTTTCGCGTAGAATTACATGAGCAATAGAATGTTTTGCATTCATATGGCTCATTTCACGGAATGAGAGTAATACCTTTTTTATACATAGTTCCAAGGAATATCGGATAGGTATGTGTTGATTTGTTTCGAATTGAATAACTGATCTTAAGACACATTCAGAAATGTTCGTCGATAATGCAATATATTTCACATCTTCATTTTCGAATCGAAGGAATTGCTCCGATGTTGTAGGTGCAGAATAGTTTTGTACTCAATCGTTATGACTTTTACCCTCTCAGATTATCAAAGTTCTGGCTTTGGGCTCAAACTTTGTATGAGAAAATCAATAATATCATTATATATCTCGATATATTATACTTACTATGGATATTCCAATTGCATTTGGTAGGTATCGTGAAACCAGATTCACAATGCATTCATCATATCCAATTCAGTTCTTGTCATCTACATTGAATTTTCTGAAGGAGATAATGAATTTTTGAATCCGATGAATGTAACAATACCTAGTTCCAAATATATTTTCTGTCTAAATTGTGAGTTGATGCTTCGAAGCATAATTTCATTTCATCGTACACCTGGAATATCTCTCCAGAAACTTGATAGATAGACATCACTTGAGAATCTCTCATGGTTCGTTTATATTCCACTCACACGAAAATTATTTGCTAACAGAGAAGGAGCGAATGTGAATTCAATGGAATATTTCAGGAAAAACAAGAAATTCCCATTTCATCTTAGTTTTCTTCCGAATCAAGAGAGGTTCTAAAGTTATTCAATGAACTGATGTTGAATTTCACATCTCAGGAATCTGGGAAATAATCAGACATTACTCGTGATATTGTACGAAAAACCTGTCCTTGATGATTTTTAATTGAAAGTAGGTGGTTGGAGCCACTACAATCATTCCATGATTGCGACTTGAAAAATATGCTTAACTAATGAGAAGTTTCTTCCACACGAAAAAAAACTTGGCCGTATTAACGGTAATTTAATGAACCAAAAAGTAACTATAGAGACAGCAAACATGTATGTTAATGCAACGATATCTTACGCCTAATCGATTTTCGTTATATCCAACTTGAATACGAAGTGGACACCCTGAACATTTTGGCTGCATAAAACAACAATTTTGAAGCGGTTATATGAGAAATTGCGAATATATATGTTCCTCCAGCAAGAAATTTTGTTGTCGAGATCGAAGTTGTCAGCTATTATTGCAATTGCTATATTGCTGCAGGAAACAGAATATTTTATATGCACTGAAATTTTTTGGCCGGAGAGTAAGGACCACTTCATGAAAAACTTTGAGACTTGAGATTTATCACCTAACATTCAAGGTTCATCACTTATGACAGATGGAACATGCAAATATCATTGGTAATGTTATGAAACCATTCAAGACTTGTGATTGAACATTTGAGATTCAAGAAGATGACCAACTTCTAGCTCAAGAATAACTGATAAATGATCATAAATGGAATATGGAGTGCGCAGCCAGAAGTGACATCTTTTTCTCAAGTCTTCCTCTTAAGTCTTAAATGTTTGGATGATGAATCTTAAATGCAGAAAGTTTTTATGAAGTCACCCTAAGTCTCATAGGGTATGATATAATATGTCGAATAGTAGGCAGTTGCATCAATATAAACATTCATTCTGTGTTTTTGGGATGACAAAATTCGATCTGATTATTTCGACGACATTAAACTTGGGTGTTGAAACTAGGATAACGTGCATAATTGATGAATAATTGTTGTCATTTCTTCAACGGCACATGCGAAACATAAGGTTTCGTCAAATGAATTATGTTGGATGAGCCCACTGAATTTTTATATCAAGTGGCTCTTCATTTGAACTGAACATCACCCATATTCCTGTATGAGATTGTATTACATATAACTCGATCACTAATATGTCACTATGCTCACAAGGATACTCTCTAGAAATCGTGGACTGTATACTGTTTGATGAAATAGATATGCCGATTGAGTGATATCGATACTGTTTGCTTGAACATGCCGCCTTCCTTAACAGCTCAAGCTCCCAACATTCACATGAAGGAACTTCCTAACTACAATATCTGAATGAAACATCAAAAACAATGCAACTATCTCAGACATATCAATTCCACATATCAATCGAGAAATAATCAGTTATTTCGCCATCAATTCTCATCTTCGATTGAAAGAATGCACAAAATGAGATTGAGCACGTTCCAACAGACCTTGAGTAGTAGGTACGCACTGTGACAACTTGCACTACACTATCTTCGCCTTAAAAATCTTGATGACTCTTGCTTGATTACCTTTCACCGATCCCACTTGAGAAGAGGTAAATTGTCATCTTCGATAACGATCATGGCCTCTTGTTTGATAGTGACACCCTCCTGGTTCGAATGTCATTCACCCCTGGTTCGAAGACCAGACAAATATCCCTTGGATTACTCTCAATGAGAATGTTGTATAATTCTAGTTATGTGATTATATCTCTCGATTGTATCTGAATTATTTCTTATCGCTTGGAGCGCACGTAAGGAAATCCCTATAATGTTCAAAGAACATCGTGCGTTCCTAGGGAGGATAGGGACAGGAGGTAGGTATTGGAATTTTTTTGAACTTCTGGAGATTAGATGTTGTTGGGAATACTTCCTCAGGCAATGAATTCCAGAGCCTAGCCGTTCTATGGATGAAGTAGTTTTGATAAAGTTCTGTTCGACATCTTTCGAGGTTGACAACGAGAGAATGTGCTGACAGGGCTTGTCTAGTTCGTCTGATTGGTATTGCTAGTGAAGGGATGATAGCAGAGATTTCCGAAGAACATTTCCCGTGGAAGTATCGATAGAAAAGTGAAAGGTCGCATACCTTTCGACGGTGTTCCAATGATGTCAAAGAGTGAGTGAGTGTGGCGTCACCCATCAGGCGAATGGCTCTTCTCTGGATGGAATCTGACAGCATCAGCGTATGTTTTGGTGCTGAACCCCATATGTGGGAACAGTATTCTGGAACAGGCCGTATCTGCGCTTTGTAGATCATGAGAAGCTGTTGAGGTGTAAAGTAGCTTTTCGCACGGAACAAGAATCTCGAGTTTTTGTGAAGCAGCTTTTGCGATGGATCTGACATGATTATCCCATGAAAGAGTGTTGCTGATGGAAATACCGAGCATAAATATGGTGGGCTTGGTGAGGATGGTGGTGCCAGACATCACAATATCGAGCATACTGAGTTCCGCCTTTCTAGAGAAAATACAGGCTTGAGTTTTGGTGGCGTTGAATTCAACTAGGTTGTTGGTTCCCCAGGCTGTGATTTCAGCAAGGTCTACATTGACAGCATTGACCTGCCTGCGCCGTGAGTTCCCAGTGTCCTGGAAAGAAATGTGAATTCTGGAAGAGAACGCAGTATAGAGGGTACTATCATCTGCAAAGCTGTGGATGAGGCAAGTTGTCACTCTCAACAGATCATTGATATGAAGAAGGAAAAATGTTGGTGCCAAAATTGATCCTTGTGGAACGCCGGAATTGATGCCAATGATATCGGACGATACACCGTCCACCACCACGTGAAGAGATCTGCATGAAAGAAAACTTGATAAGAGTTGACATAGCTGAGGTGGTAAGCCGTATGATGGTAGTTTGTGGAGGAGTCCTTCGTGCCAAACACGGTCGAATACTCCCGATATGTCCAACGCGACAGCTAGAGTTTCCCCGTGTTTTCATAATGAAGCTTGCCATAAATGGTTGACGTAGGCAAGTAGATCTCCAGTAGATATTTGGTGGCGAAAGCCATATTGTCTATCATTGATAATTCCTGAGCTCTCCAGATATTTGATGAGCTCAATATTGATGGCTTTTTCCATCACTTCGGAGATGAATGATAACAGGGCAATGGGCCTGTAGTTGTTGGGCAGATTCTTGTTCCCTTCTTCGGAAAAAGTAACCAACCAGTACGAGACGGTAAACAACTTGCAGAGAATAGGTGTTAATTCTGGTGCACATTTTTCGAGGATAATAGGTGGAATTCCATCAGGACCATTAGCCTTATTCGTTTTGAGACCGGGCAAAATTCGTCTGATAGTGCGTTGACGGAAGACGATTTCGGGCATTTGACTCTCAACGGGTGGAATGTTTGGCACTTTTCCTTGGGAATCTGAAGTAGAGTTTGCTGCGAATATCTCTGCAATAATATTTGGTTTCTCCTGCGATGTTGTTGCTAATGTGCCGTCGGAATTGGACAGCGGTGGAAATGAACTATTAGTGAAATTTCTTCCGACCGTTTCTTGAACGCTAGTCCTCTTGAGGATAAGACGTTGAAGCATTCCAGATCAGGAAGTGTTATGAAGTGAGTACAATCAATTCTTTAGGATCTTCTGATAATGGTGTGAAGGAACAAGAGTTTGACCATGACTTCACCTTGCTGATGATAGTATGATACTCATCATGAACAATCCTTCAATTTCCTCAAACACTTCTGATATGATATGAGAAGGATTTGATTCATGTCTCCAATAACTTTCCAACATGAGGTGCCCATGCTGGAATGAAATGCCAACTGATTTCATTTTTCAGGAAATTATCTGAAAATACAACCTAGGTTGCTCTATTTCTCCAAAACTTGTCAAAATATCCTGTAATTCATTGTTTGCTAATACAGAAACAGTTTTGTACCAATCCTCTCCTGTTAATGAATCTCTTGAAGCAATTCGAATCAGATTATGTACTCAAGTCAACAGCCAATTGTAAATGGACTGCTTTGGTGATGGAACAAATGAATGAAAGAATGATCCCTTGACGAATCATCTCTCCCCTCTGAATCTATGAACCCTAATACAAGAATATTCCCCATAATCATTTCCACTTTTTGGCTTGGAGCCACTCGAGACTCTGGCAATTGACCATTATATGTCGAAACCTGATTAGTTCCACCCAAAAGCAAACAATACATTGATGCAATACCCAGTTGACTGCACTATGCCCACCTGAGATCCAAAAATGTTATCTCAATGGATATATTTTATGACTCGTAGCCCAGCATGTTAGTTCTTTTTGTGCTCAAATATGATTATTGAATCCGTCAATTCATGATGTTTTCGCAGTATCATTGGATTATTCTGATAATCAGTTATACTCGCCTCAGTAAACCCCTTTTTTAATTTCAAATCTGAATCTGAATCCAGAAATCGATTTGAAGATTTGATATCACCTGACTTCTATAAGGATGTTGATTGCAACTTATCAATTCTCAGATTGATACAATTCCACTGAGCGAATTTCATTGAACCATAATATATGAAGCACTTTTCCTTCACCGTATATGAGAGCTATGTTCAATAATTCTGATTGTTCAACTCATCATTGCCTATAGTAGCGCAAGCAATAAATCGTGAATCTTTCAATTATGTTCGAGAGAAACGTACTTGAGAGTGTTCGTCGTACTGATCTCCACTCTGCCATTTTGTCTACTGGTGATCCCTAAAGTTTTGCCCTATACTCTTCATCCTTCCTTAACCATAGTGGTCCATGTCACCAGAACTCCGTTGACACCTAACCTGTCAGGCTCTCAGTAAGCCAGAGCCGTCTAGTGCCCAGACTGAGATACATTGTACTAAGGTGAAAATTATGATCATTTCGAACAATTTTCATTAAATATTTTTCAATAGTTTTGTGGAGGGTCTGCGCCTATAGAATTATTTTAGTCGGAGTAATATGTGGTAGGTTTCTTTGAAGACACCTCAGGGACACCCAGTATATTTTCGAAGATGATAATGGTTGATATAACATCAATAGCTGGAACTTTTTCCAATCTATGCTCAAACATATTGGATCCCATCTTCCTCTGTTGAATTATCTCACTCTTTCGAGGCAACAGACTAAACTAATAATTGCACACAATGATTTTTTATCGGAATCATATTCTCTTAATATCATTGGAATTCCTCTTCCTTTTTTGAACAAAGTTTCACTGACCATCGGTTGAATTTTACTATAATGTTTCTCTTGGAGCGCACGAAAGGAAATCCCTATAATGTTCGTAAAACATCGTGCGTACCTAGGAAGAATAGGAAGAGGAGGTAGGTATTGGATATTTTTTTACAGTCGGCGGTTATGTTTCCTTGAGAATTCTTCCTCTGGCAAAGGATACCAAAGGCTTGCCGTTTGATAAAGAGAACGAGGTTTGGTGATGCTCGACATATTTCAAGTTGAACAACGAGAATATCTACTGACTGGAGTTGTCGAGTCCGTCTGTCTGGTATTGCAAGTGATGGAATGATAGCAGATATTTCTGATGAACATTTCCCGCGGAAGTATCTACAGAAAAGTGAGAGGTCGTCGACTCTCCTATGGTGTTCCAATAATGTCAAAGAATCAGTGAGTGGGGTATCACCCATCAAGTGAATGGCTCTTTTCTGTATAGAATCTCAAAGCATCAGCGTATGATTGGGTGCTGAACCCCATATGTATTGTTACGTTATTCGGGTGCAGAAGCGAACACGACACTATTTATTTTTGAACTGATTTATTTGAACTAGAGAAACATTAATTCATATCGAACTCATAACTTCTATTTCTGTAAAACGATTTAAATCACGCGGTAAATGACCGTCTCTCTGACACTCGCTGTTTGATTGACTGACGCAGTTGTTCGAGCGTCTTATTTATGAGATCCCTTGGTAGGCTTTGTTTATCGAACGTTCTCGAATGATCTTCCATACCCTTCTTTTTGTTCTAGAAGCTTTTTAAAACAATACCTCTCTCTCTCTTTCTGGGATGCGTGTTACAGGAGGATCGTTTTACTCCTGCCTTCCTGATGATGTTCCTAGAGCGCCTCCAAGGGAAATATCATCACAGTTTGCCCGTAGATCGCTTCGAATTGATACGATTTATGTGGAGAATATGAAATTCGCACTCAAGTATATTCAAAAATGCTCATCTTCGAAATTTCTGGAATTGAATTCCTCGAATTTAGACCAATGCTTGTGAACATGAGGTTTCCTTGAGTACTTATACAGTGTGGTCATGAATAACTTGGCAGATGGAGGATTTCGATAGGTTTTGGAATAATTTTTCAAAATCAGACGCACTTTACTTATATTATGCAATATCCATATCATTTCCAAGAGCGCACAAAACGGATCCTTCAACCTGTTTCGGAATCATTGTTCTTACCTAGAACGGATATTGACGAGAGGTATAGGTATTGGACTTGTTCTATTTTCTCTGTACCATGTGCATATTGCACGAGTGGCGAATAGAATTTTAGGAAGAAGTAGAATATCCAAAACAATGAATTTTCTAACAAAAAAAGTGAATGCATATAAAGGCATAGTTATAACTGATCAGGATATGCTGGTCAGAACTACTGTTCAGTGATTATCTCTGAATTTTTCCGCAAGTTTGTCTGTCCTAGATAAACTTCACGAACGATGAGTTTTCCACAAAACTTTCAATCACATGACATGTTCAGCTACCACAATATCATAACAATGATCAGAATAATGAATTTCCAACCTTTTTCGGATCATGAACTGAAAAATTAGCTTCATTTCTACATAAACAGGACTTGAAAGTATCCCATGGAACAAATAGCACGTTGAGGAAGTTCATCAAAAATGATGAAGACAAAACTCCTTAATTCGAAAAATTAGGGTTATATGAATTCAACTGTGGATCTTGTCCTCAGGTTCATATCGGTCATACAGGTCGAACGATTATTTGGTGCATTCATGAACATGAGATGCATTTTCTGGAAATAAAAACATATTTAACTAACCCGTACCAAATATTGAAGAAAAACCATAGTTCTTTTGATGATTCAGAAATTCGACACGTAGGAAATGAAGGGATGAAACCCGATAGTTTTCAATCATATGTAATCAACCAACGCAAAAATACACTGAGAAAAACTGGTTAATTAAAACGTCTAGTTGGTATTTTCTTAGTACCGATAATTAAAAATATTTGGAATTTTATTAACAATGACAACGTATCCTTATTTCCTACAAATGACTTTTATATTTTTCGCCAATTATTTGTCATCAATAAAAATACTATTTGTGACAGAATTATCACAGTGTTGTCTATTCAGTCAATTAAAATTTCATATTGGGGTTAAAAAACCTCATTCTGGGGTTACTAACAACAGCTGACTATTTGCCACAACTGATGACACATTTATCGTAAAAGGTTTATTATTATTCATAGCAGAAATTGTTCAGCCATAACTAATAATTTTAGTTGTACTGCGTCGTTCGGGACCGCCTCGCGTCTCTTCGGGACCCACCGGCAAAAATTGCATCTTGCATCTGTTTGTCTTTCTGTTTCATCATTTGAACTTGTATCTTAATAGTGGATAGATCGCACGGTCGTCGAGCTTAGACAAAATAAATAAAATAATTGTCTTGTGTAGCCGGGAGCTTCGTGTTCTTGCTGGTTCACTGCTCCAAATCACTGTTTTGTAATGATATGTATCTGCCTAAAATGGAGATTTGTTGAACCTTCCTTCAGGTAAT
>OU896721.1:18835549-19052777 GCA_918026855.4 Phaedon cochleariae
GGTGAATTCTATCGAGATAGGGGTCCAATGAAACTAGTAGTAGTTCTTGTAACTATATTTCCCGATATATAATAGCTTCCTCATGAAATATTATATCGAACATTCACATACCAGATTCCAAGAAAACAATTCCATGAAGACACAATGATATCTTATCAACATCTATCTTCTTTTATGATCAAACTTCTCAGAGTGACTGTTTACTCGCTAGTGAATTCAAATGGTATGTTGGGAAGCATTCTTTCGAAATCGATTCTTCATTGCAAGGTTACCCTGGAATATGAAATTCATCATCAGTTACCATCAGTAGCCTTTCTTGATATCAGAATTCTTTTCTCATAGGAGTATATAAAAAACGAAATTCTGTTGCATGAATTTGTTACTTCACCAATATTGTCTGATGATAACATATGGAGCTCTTCAATTATCATCGTTTTTCTAGCATATCAGGTTTATTTGTGTTATTGGAATTCCATTGTTATTCAGTTCAATAATAGAGACAGGTTCACCTGAACTGAGCTTGCTCTTGATATTATGCTCCTCAGATGGACAGGGAGAGCCATCCCAATCATTAGGATCATAAGGTATATATTATGTGGTTATAAAATATCAAACACATATATAAAAATACTCACCCAATGTTATGATAATTGCAGAATCTTCCTTCTTTTTTATCAATGGATTGATTGATAATACTCCTGCCATCATGAATAAACACGAGGGAAATTGAGGAGCACAAGAATTTGACAACAAACCAGACAAAATGTAACATACGCGATCACAAGAGTCACATAATATTAATGATCCAAATGATCAGCTGATTGTTGATGTAGATATTCCTAAAAAATCCACCAGAGAAACGAGTAGTTAACAGGATGTTGGCCAGCAAAGGGCCACAACTCGTTAGAGTTCTATCAATTACAGACATCTCACCATCACAAGGCCATCATCGTATTTTCAACTGATGGTTACACAGCATAGGAAAATCATCGGCTAATTACCAATACCTGGCATCGTCACTTCCCCAGACTTGCCTGCAACAGGCCAGACTTCTTCCGGTAGTTCAATGTTTGCTGGAATATTTCATGTCATTCTTGGTTAGTGATTATTATAACGCATTCAATGATACTGGGTTTGATCGGGTTATTTCAAACGATTAACGGAGATATTTGCATTCGAAATGTCAACAATTGATCAATGGGTGTGGCGGCGCAATATCGAAAAAGTTATCACTGTCCCACTAATTGATTATATGGAAACTTCTAGGGCAAATATCTTCGTAATCTTTTGAAATAGCCCAATCAGACCAGAGGGCTTCGAATTCGTTATAATAATCTCTAACCCATTAGGAAATGAATTGAAGGGTTTTTAATTTGAATCGGAAGTTGATATCGTCTTCTGGAAAACCGGCAGTTACAGATATTATTCTCAAATGTGGAAGGAAAGTGCTTTCTGGTAAGTTTATTCGATGTTCAAAATTTCAGCGATATAGCTAGAAGAACAAAAATGATATAAGTAAGGAGGTTATACCATGAGTCTGTGTCACCTTGTATATCGTTTTATGTAATTGATTCACTCTGATTCAATGGAAATATATAAACATGTCACGTTTCGATAGAGTTTTCTGAATAAATTGAAATAAACCTACTGTAAGCAGGGCCGGATTAACCCTATCAGGCCCCCTTGGCGATGCAATTCTCGGGGCCCCTCTCCCATTTTTTTACCCTTTCAATTTTTTTTGAAATAATTTTTTTCCATAAAAAATGTCGAATCGATCAGATCGATTCCTTTGGTATCCTGCTACTCCACACTCTCGTGTGATATTGTCACAACTTGGTCACCTCGAATTGATGCTACAGCATCACCTCACATGCCTGACTTAGCTCTGCAACGAAATAGCGCGTAACAAAACAGAGCGTTCTGGAATAGCGCTCATTTCCGTTGTAATTCCAAATGTTTGAATGTTTCTACATCTCGAACATATTTCATTAGCCATTATAACTATCTATCAGTGAAAGAATATCCAGCTTATCAAGTGAATCATTGCGTCATTGCTCTAATAAAGAATTTCTCCAATAGTACCATGAATACGTCATTCGATGTTTCGATTTGACAACAAGCACCTATTGCCTGTAATCATTGAAAAGATAACTGAATGAAAAAACTGATAAAATTGAGAGCTTGATTATTTTCTGTTCCTACTTGGAAAATATTTGCACGCATACAAATAACAGGACAAATAACTCTTTGAGAATAACTCTCTGAAAGCTTGACACAATTCATTCCTTCATTCATTAGATATTGCAATCATCCATCGTTTTATAAATTGATTATGATCATCTGAGAAAAGAACAGAATCGTGATCATGATGGATCAGAAAACAGAAATAAGAAGTGACGGGGTTATATAAGAATTCAGGAATAATATTGAGGGAGTATTAAATATTTATGTATCAAGGGAATTATGAGGGCCTTAATTACCGATGGCAAAGTTTGCGTCCCGAGGGCCTCTGGCCCGAGGGACAGCAATTGCCTGAGGTTATTGAGGCTCAGTAATTCCCGTGATACATAGATAATTTTATTCCTGACTGATTTCATTCATTAGATACCTTCCCGATTGGAAGTAAGACATGTTTTTCCGTATAGTTACAATGTCATCAGAACGTCAGATGATGATCTTGACAACCGCGAATAGGAGATTCCTTATTGCTACGTTACTGCGTGGTTGTTGCTATGCATTTCTTATTTAATTTTAGTTAGAGGGAATTATAGCATCTATAACATCCCAAGGGAGTTATGACCCTCATAATAGATATCGTAACTATGACGATATAAGCTTATAATGTCACTGTCAGAAATAAACACTTTTTCAGTTCAATGAAACGATTTCTTGTTCGTGTACAGGGCCTCTAGTCGGTGCGGGTTGCCTAATCCGCTTGTAGATAATCCGGCCCTGACTGTAAGTAGAAGTCTACATTATCTCAAAGTAGAAAGAAGTAGTGATAACATGATAAACACTTGTCAAGTCGTCTCCTCAACGTTCAACCTCAAATGCGTGAAGAAGGGTACATGTTTCGGACCGAAAAGGTGGTTATCATCAGCCAAGAGGAATAGTTCTACAGAGAATCGAGTGATGAAAAATGGTACCCACAAAGAGAAGGAGAAGGCAAAAACATATATTGTCAAACCAGGAACATATTTGGAGATATTCTGATACGAAAATTGAAATAAATGAATAGATAATTCAGAGAGAGGCCCTGTACCCCAGTTATCAAATTATCAAGCTTGTACATTTGACAGCCAGAAGTGATCATAAATTGATTGGAAAAAAGTGGACTTGAACTGATATTCATGTTGATCATTAATATATCATTGATATTTCATGTGACCACATCAATGATGTCAAACTCACAAGCGACAACTAACGACCTGGGTCGAACAAAAGTCCCTACCTTCAGAGTTGATATTTTATATTGAAATTGGAATGAGTTTCCTGCATAATCTCACTCTGATGAAATGAACAAAACCATAAAATATTACCACAACGTTCCACAGTTTTTTCGACCTATCAACTCTTCGATATGCATCAACAAACGGTGAAATTATATTCCTTGAGGTTGAAGTTCAATTATTTGGGCTGAGATTGAAACTTCACTTCAGATATATTCAATCCTTCATAGTTCAGATGTGCAAGTCCTACGTTCTGATTTCGCAATGAGGATTATTTTTTCCTCAGTTCTAGCTGTTTTTTTTTTCTCTTAAGACAACAACATTCAGTTATTCTAGTGTATTGAATAGAATTTGCTCCTAGTGAAGTGATGTAGAAGATTCTTCAGCACTATTTGATGGCAACTTACAGGATGGTACAGTTTTTCCAATTCACTGAACAGTTTTTGAATTGATCAAACTGCTCATTCTATATGGTTTTTCTTGAGCCGCTTTTCACAGCTCGCTCACTGAGAAAATACTGCAGTTATTTTCTGTGCGGCTTCCTATTTTTCGTTTCATCGAAAAAAATAGGTCTGGCACTATTTTTATTGCAGCAATTCGTATTGCTGCACCAGCAAATAATCTGTAGTTTCTTCTGAATCATTCACTCAACATTGAATGCGAATGAAATGCTTATATTCTGATACTTTCATCTTTTCAACTTGTAAGTCGGTGAGAATCGAAAAACATATTATTCAACAAGACTACATTGCAAGCTAGTCATTTCGGTTTGCTGTTGAATAGCCTGCATATTATTATTTCCAAGCTTCTCAGTGAATTTATTGTCTCACCCATACTTTGGTCCTCTATTCAATTGACAGTGTCCTTGGATTCATCTTTTAGTAAATGTTACATCATTATTCTCTTCGTGGACCAATCAAATTCATCCAGCGATAGTTGTTTATTATTCTGATTTATGTTATATTCCTATGCCAATGTTCATACTGATGGAGTTAGAGGTGATGATACTTTACTCTGACTCATGAAATCAGTTTCAATTTTCTACACGATCATCGAAAGATAAGATACTTCAATCATACATTGTCAAAACCAGTACACATAAATGTTTGTAATTATTTGATATCAAAGCTATCCCGAGGAAAATACCATGCATTGAAGACAATCTGCAGGTTTTCACACCCCTCTTGCGTTTGCAAAACGCACAGGAGTACTCTCCTCATGACAGTTGGAAGTCCCTTGACAGTACCTCATGATCTCCCGATTCTCACGGGTCGACTGATCTCCTGAATGAAACAACGGGTTTCAATGTACGAAATAATTCAGAATATATGATACTCCACTGGAGCGATGATATCATGAATAAATAGAAGTACTGCATCTGGAATTGAGTTCTAGAATATTGAGGTATATAAAATATGATAGAATTCAGAAGGCAGGCGAGCGGCGGTTCGTCGTTAAAACAATGTTGGAGAATAGCTTTCGCTAGAGCTATTGTAGAATGAACAGATTCAGTGATAACAATTTGTTCAATCTCAATTGGCCACCGTAGCCTCGTGGTTAGAACGTCAATGTTCTATCCACATTGGATCACCGGTAGTAGGTTCGAGTCTCACCACGACCGTAGAAAATTTTTTGATGGCCTAAGAAAGTGTTTGGGATCATACGTTAAAAGGTAAGACCCCCGTCATTCCTTGCTCGAACAAGTCTCTTGAAGACTTCTGAGGGTTGCTCGTAAGGGGGCAACCGAATGATGGATAAGAACAATTTTGGAACAACAATTTTCAGAATAATTTTGTCCTATCACTCATTTCATCAACCCTCAGGTAATTGAGAGTATCAGAAGTCGATTTCGACATGAAGACTTCCCAAATTTCATGTACGAGAGCTACTGAGATTGGTTTTGAACGATCTGACCAGTAAGAATCAGCTCAGTACCTAAAATGATGAGGTAGAATGTCAACTAAATGCTTCAGAAACCTTGAATGTCACTTTGTAAACACACGCTGCAATGATTTATCCCTTGGTGGAGTCATGTGTTACAGAATATTTTATAAGAAATTGGCAAAGGAGCAATCATTGCGAGGACAAGTTCACTTCGCTCAAACAATTTGATGGCAATCGTTGAATAATGAGTCTTGAAACGGATGCCACTAGCAGTTTCAGGATTTGATATGCAGAATATGGATCAATTTTGCCACCAACATCGTTCTTATTCCATATCAATGATCTGTTAGGATCAGCATTATCTTTGCAGATGATAGTACACTTTTCACCGAGTTTTATTCTAGGATTACAATTCCTCTCAAGTGAACTAAGAACATTCAGTAGGGAAGCCCAAGCGAAGATGTTCTGATTCACTCGAACTCGGAAAAACAACGTGAGGGCATATTCTTGGTCCTAGTGAGGTACTCTCACCATACGTATATAGGCTGTTTACGTATATGGTGTCGTTGAAAACATTTGAGCCCGTCAGATTGGGACGAGTTGAATTAGTCACATGCAGAAAAGGTGTTTATTTCAATAATCTGACGATTTGAGCGTGACATAAGGAGAGCCACGAAGTTGAAAACAAATCGTCACCTGAACATTCTTTTATTTTGAAGAAAATTGGTCACGTATCACGAAAATACCACAATCTGCAGATATGCACCAAAGGAGCTGAAATCATCAATTGAATCACCTTGTATTCGTTCGAATGAACTGTGAATCATGCGATGCGTTCAAAACAACAATGAGTACTTTTGACACAAGTAATTCTGAAAGTTGGGAAGTCTAGATTTTCACATCCCTTATATCTGTTATCGTTTCTTCCAAACCCGATAGAATCAGCCCACGAGCAAGAATTTGAATATTCAATTTTATACAGGGTGGCAAAATATGTATTTAGGAATTTCTGAATCTCATTTTTATGATTTGAGTATATTATGGATTCGATCCCTATTATTTCGCACATGTAGGTAATGAAATTCTTCGATCATTCCTTCCATCAAAAACTAGTCACTCAAACTGGAGAAGTTCATTCAGCATATCCTCCTATCGTCAATCCCGGGATATTATTGAGTACCTGTAATGGGGAAAGGAGATTCTCCTTCGAATAAAACATTTTTTGATAACTTCAAACTCAAGAAGATCATCAGAGTCTATACAAGTATATTTCTACTATACATATCAATTTTCATTTCAATACTAAATGATTCGCTGAATAATTATACATTATATTATCCATTCGATTCGAGCGAGAATGCTAATTCTCAATTTCAGAAGATCTTCATTTCCATATATCCTCCTCTTGGATGTTCAGCAGACATAATTCAATGGCGAATAGCCAGAAAAGTTGTTGTTTTCTGTTGAATATCCGAAATTCTATCGAATTCATATTTCCGTCAACTGAAAAATGAAAAAAATTCTCAACTTCAGATTTTATTTTTCAATCCTCATCGTGCGTGATATGTTCTATAAATATAATTCAATGTTCGTCGTGTTATATAGCCAGGATAGTTGATTAATATTTTCCTCACAAAGGGAATGCAAATTCTCAATGTATTTCTTGAAATGTTTCCTTTTTGTTCAACATAGAAATATTCAATTCAAAGAAGAAAATAAAGGGCGGATTTCAAATTTGGTGGTGAGTCACCACTAACTTGTTTCTTCTGCACAACTTCTCAGAAAGGATTCATTTTTACGACACTCGCAGGTCTTCTTGACGCAAAAAATGCACAAGAGATGGTTAAACATGGTAGGAGAAAGATTGGGAGATATCATTCTTGACAGAAATGTACCCTGATAGAAATTCGAACAGTGGCTCAATCCATTCAGAATATTCATTGAAGTCTTTGTCAATGGTCATTGTTCATCTAAGACTTTCAGCTCGAAAATGTTTCAGAAATTCATCTCCAATGGTCATTCAGGACAATATTTTCACGAAATGAGTCTTTTCTCACAGCTATGGTGAATTTCGTGCATCTGAAAGATCTCCGAATGACGTGAAAACAATATTTTTCTATCATCAGTGTATATGGAGTTGTGAACAAGAATAGTAATGAGAATGTGAGACCAGATAGAATCGCAAGAATTGACCATAATGTATTGGTTATTCGTTTCACCATGTGAGTGCCACTACTTCCAGACTACTCTCAAATAGTTGCATTGATCATACGATGATTTTTCTCTTCAAATGAAATAGTTGAACCAACTATATCTGAAAATTGCATTCAACATATTTTGCTGAAACCATATTGTCTCGTTTAAGATATATTCCTAATTCTTCATATTTATTTGCCTATGTACTTTTCTAAAATCGGCAGATGACTTGTTACTTAACTTTTTTTATATTGTTTGGATCATTACCTGCATGCCTATTATAATCGATTCTCATTCTCAATGTTGATTTGAAGAAAATATAAGGAACATGATATATAAATATTTCAGGAGCCGGTTGGCTTTTTCAGTGGATATTAGTATTTCTAGATCAACTTAGTATCTTTCACCGGTCCAGTTGTTTTTCATCGATTATGTAGTCCAGTTATGATTTGAATTCCAAATCATTACTCGCATTATAACATCTCTGCACGTTGAGCGATAATTCGTTTATTGAACATTACTAATTGAATGTATACCTACCTAGTTAGAGTTTGACTACTAATTTTACTGGCACACAGTCAATAGTGCAAGTGAGGTGAACAACATATTCATTATTCATATTGCCTGATTGACACTTACCAGGATGTTGCTAGTTCGAAAGAAAAATCACGTTTTGGATGTTTCATCTCATGAAATATCGAAATCATCCAATTAGAAATATATCCGTTTTATTGTCTCCATACGATTGGCAAGGATTGACATTTTTTTTTCACTTTCGGGTTGATTCTGTTCGGATCTTTTTATAACAATACTGAATTGACTATAATAATTATATGATGATCATAAAATGATATGCAATTAAGTATCATATTTCGACAATAGCTGCAAGATTGGATATTATAATGATGGCAATATTGATAGAAAATTGTGTATTGACTAGCTGCAACACTCTTTTGAAATGATTTCTTGATTGTTAGGTGACATTGGTGCCATGATTTCGAATGAACTCATGTTCACCTAACTTACATAGTGGAACAATAATCACTCGCATATCGCACAAAAGAAAATCCCTATAGTGTTCGGAGGACACCGTGCGTACCTATACGAAGAATAAAAAAAAGAGGTAGGCGTTGAATTCATTTTGGATTCTTGAAAGTTCTTGGAAATACTTCCATGAGCGAAGGATTCCAAAGCTTTGCCGTTCCATAGACGAACAAATGTTGCTCGACGTATTCAGTATGAGTTTACTGGAATATCCAATATATGTTCAAGATGTCCAAGATGAACGTACCAATAATTAAACACAATAAACTGGTAACCTAAATAGGCCGATTGCAATTGACTAACCTTCACACAAAAATGCACTGTTGGGTCGTGGAAGAACAAGAATAATTCTATCTCCAGATTTTTCTGAATATCGCAGAAAATCTTTCGACGATACTGCTTTTAAATTCGTAGGGCATTTCACTATTGTGGTAGTGCATAGAATACATGTCATACTTACTAATTATATCAATATACGGGAAGACCCATATTTCGAATTCCATTTCATGAAATAACATGCAACCTTCTTGAAGTAAACAACAGACCACATAATTAACCTCTCTCAAACTGCAGTTTTTCATGATTCTTCTTGGTTTCTGAGATATCTAACAGAATGTTCGATGTTTCTCCATACTAAATCATATTGTCAGGATCACTCATCATGTTTTGCAAGTTTCTTCCTAATTCAAGTTGAGTTATCAACCACAATATTGATGTTCCCTAATTTGCAAGCTTTATTCAAGGAAAAGATAATTTGAAGATGACTTACAACCTCATCATATTATGCTAAAGTAGTTCATAAACATGATTTTCTCGGCCAGTGACTCAACACAGATGAGGTAGAAACTTTCAGAATTTGATAATCCTGACACATCATAAACAAGTATGGAGGAGCTCCAGCATGGATTTTGTTAGATATCTTGTAAACCAACTTGTTATCTGAAAACCTTGCTGTTAAAAGAGTAAGATAATGAATTCTAACATTGATTCAGAAATCATTACGTGATCAGTGACGTAATACAAGAAGTTGCATTGATTTTCATCATAGAGAATGCAAAATACCCGCCTGCCTGTATATTGATCAAATTACTCAGTATAACATGCTCTAACTGCACATTCACTATAGTGAATTGACCTACTAATCCTAGAGCAGTAGTTCTCAAGGCTTTTGAAATGAATCTTCAAGGCGCTTTTTCACGTCTCTACGGTGCATTTTCGTATTGGAGAAAGTAATGCCAATTATTTCGGTATATAGCTCTCCCTCCGGAATTGTTGGATCCTTGTTCTGGGGCACCTTGTATATTTTCCATCATCTATATTAGTCTGATAACTATCAACTTCCAGAGACCATAAAAATATTGTTAGTTGTTATTTTCTACTACCTACTACTTAGTATCCTTAACAATCCACAAACCTTTATATACAATAGAGGAAATGGGGTAATACTTCTTTTGGTTCGTTTATCGAACAGTTTTCTCTTCTGGTTTGGTATAAGGTAACTGAAAATGGATTGTTGATGCATCTGAAATATCGAAATCTCAGGTTGTCAATCAGGTAGATAAAAGAGTTCATAATCACGTATTTTCCCAATTTTATGGCTTAAGGAACAATTGAATTGAAGAAACAAGGGATTCGCTGTTACATTCGTCATGAGATAACAAGCAAAAAGTAGATGTAGCTATTTTCGAGATAACCAGATGGTACTGCCCAAATTAATGACTTGAATTCCATTTCTTCAAATCTTATTGTGATTTTCAGGCAATCTATGACATGAACATGTCATCATCATTGGTTAAAAATTTTTAGATGCCATATTCTCGAAAATTTCCAAAGTGCAACTGAATAATTCGTGTACGTTGGAAATTGGGGTTACATATATGACCAACTTGAACCTATGAAATAATCGAAGGATATAGAATCCTACATGAATATCATCTCATTCAACATTGTATAATCAAATCATTGGTTTTGGTTCTCTGCTAAAACACTCGGAAGAAATTCCACTTATAATTCTTCCTACCACTCTCCGAAGCCGACAGCATATCAGCAACAACATATCAAGGAAAAGCGAACATTTTTGAAGAGATGTTCGCAGCAAAGTCCACCTCAAGTTCCCAGGAGATAGTGCTACCAGACATTCCACCCGAGGAGAGTCGATTGCCCAATATTGTCTTTCGTCATCGCACTCTCAGACGCATTCTGCTCGGTCTCAGAACGAATGTATCTAATGGTGCACCATATTTGACACCAATTCTCTGCAAGCTTTGTACCATCTCCTACAAGTAAGTCGGTATCCACGAGTAACCTTCGTAATACTTGTACCCCAAATTGGTATATTTTTGTGGTTCATGGCGATAATTTTTGTTGCGTGTCATTAGCCGATGATCCTCTCAAATTTGCTGTTTCTTTGTATCTCCTAATATAGAATTTTAAATGGGAAAAAAAACTTGCCACCTAGTATTTTCAGACGTTCAAAGTAGATGGGGAACAAACCTCGTGCGATGTACGTACTCGGCGGAAATCTGTGACAAACAAGTTGATTCCTATCTCTTCTCGAGTTCAGATTTGTGAGATATCTCTTCTGCTCACAGTGATCTTCACTCTCATAATGTGTGTTCCAATCCGCTTGGTACTTTGTGTGTTAGCGTGACCATATGGTTACGGTCGTTCCTGAGTAAAGTAGTCGTTCAGTAGTTCCAGCAGGTGAAAGGACATTTGCTTATTGTACTCTTTGTCTTCGGAAAAATGATCGAAAAACCCGTAACAATAAATGTGGAATTTGCGGATACTCTGTTTGCGTAGAACACAGCCATAAGAAAATAATATATATCATAAGTCGATTACAGTAAGTAATGTAGAGGTATAATGATTGATGAGTATCAAGACGGTTATGGAAACATAAGACTACTTAACAATTATTTGTTGTTTGCCCTGCTATCAGTCATCTACAAAACGATGGAGGAAGCCATCAATATTGAGCTCATCATGTGGAAAGCTTTCTCCATCAGAAATAAACTTGAGATTGGCTTGCCTACGTCACTCATATATGGCAAGCTTCATCAGGAGAAGATGACTAGCTGTGGCGTTAGGTATATCGAAGGCATTCGACCCATTTTGGCACCAACGACTGCTCCACAAACCATGCACTATTTCATCAAGATTCTTCACGATCAGATAGTTCCATGTGGTGGTGAATGGAAAAGCGTCTGATACTGATGTCATCAATTCCAGCGTTTAACAAGGATCAATTTTGGCACCAATATTGTTCCTACTTCATATCAACGATCAATTGGGAACAACCGCTTGCCCTATCCACAGCTTAGCAGACGATGGCATTTTACATATTGCTCTTCCAGAATCTACGTTTCTCTCCAGACAATTTGAAACTTACGACGAGAGCACAACAACGCTGTCAATGGAAATCTTGTTGAAATCACATCAACAACCTAGTCGAATTCAACGCCACCAAAACTCGGGTACGTAGCGCGATGCCCAATTCCCATGATGCCCAATTCCCACGATGCCCAATTCCTACGATGCCCACCTTCATATCGACGATTACGAAGATTGCCGAAGAGCGCAACGTTGCCAGGTCAAGAGAAAAATACAGAAAACAGAAGATTCCCATCATTCCCACTTTTTATACATTTCAACGATGCCCAATTTTCACCATGCCCATCTTTTCTAGACTCTCACCATGTCCACTCTCCATACATTAACACGATGCCCAATTCCCATTATGCCCACTTTTCATACATTCCCATGTTGCCCAATTCTCACCATGCCCATCTTCTTTGGATTCTCACCATGATGAAGGTGGGCTTGGTAGGAATCAAGCATCGTGGGAATTGGACATCATGGAAATGCATAGAAGGTGAGAATCTAAAGAAGGTGGGCATGGTGGGAATTGGGCATCGTGTGAATGTATGAAAAGTTGGCATGGTAGGAATTGGGCATCGTGGGAATGTATGAAGAGTGGGCATCGTAAGAATGTATGAAAAGTGGGCATGGTGGCAATCTATACAAGGTGGGCATCGTGGGAATTGGGCATCGTGGGAATGTATGAGGAGTGGGCATGGTGAGAATCTAAAGAAGGTGAACATGGTGGGAATTGGGCATCGCGGGAATGTATGAAAAGTGGGCATGGTGGGAATTGGGCATCGTGGTGATGTATGAAGAGTGGGCATCGTGGAAATGTATGAAAAGTGGGCATGGTGGCAATCTATACAAGGTGGGCATCGTGGGAATTGGGCATCGTGGGAATATATGAGGAGTGGGCATGGTGGGAATCTAAAGAAGGTGGATATGGTGGGAATTGGGCATCGCGGGAATGTAAGAAAAGTGGGCATGGTGGGAATTGGGCATCATGGGAATTGGACATCGTGGGAATTGGGCATCGTGGGATGCTCCCCAAAACTCGAGCCTGCATTTTTTTTAGAAAGTCGGAACTCAGTAAGCCAGATATAACAATGCCTGGTAGCACCATTTCGACCAAGACCACTATATTTTCGATCGAAATTACCATCAGCAATCCTCTTATATAACAAAATCATGTCCGATCCATCGCGAAAGCTTCATCATAAAAACTCGAATTCTTTTTCCGTGCGAAAATCTACTTTCCTCAGAAATCTCTGCTATAATTCCATCACTAGGAATACGAGTCAGACGAACTGTATAGATTCATAAGTCAATGAATTCTCTCGTTGTTAACCTTGGAATATTTCTTTCAACACTATATCAGAATTTGTTTGTCTATTGATTGGCGATGCTTTGTTATGCTTCGCCAATGGGAGTATTGCGAAGAACTCATGACCCAGAAATCAAACATCTACCTCCTCACCCAATTCGTTCTGAGTATGCACGATGTTCCACGAACATAAGAGGAGTTTTTGTTTCGTGCGCTTCAAGAAATGAAAAAAATAACACCACCAGCCGAAAATATATTCTCACTCTCGATCAACAGGCCGCGGTGTGACTTTTGGTTTGCTGTCAACGAAAATGAAAAAGAACTGTGAACAGGTGTTTCTCAGGTGTCTAGTTCCCTTTTTGCTGTATACATCGATAATATAACTTGCCACGTACAATTATTCGTAGATGATACCTCAATTCCTTCCGCTCATCAAGTGGTGAAATCAAAGTTCAATATGAAAAATAATTCGAATTTCTTTTTTGAAAACGTACAGCGACAATTTTCAATAATATGAGATTGAAAAAAAGAATTGTTTTCGTTCCATGAATCACAACAGTGATGAATGATTCGAAATTGTTCCAGAAATTAGTTAGGAATATTCTGAAAGGAATATGTTCCATTGATTCAAATTGTTTCTCAAAAACGTACAGCGACAATTTTTCATAATATGGAATTGAAAAAAAAAATTGTTTCTGTTCGATGAATTACAACAGTAATGAAGGATTCGAAATTGTTCCAAAAATTTGTTAGGAATATTCTGATAGGAATATGTTCCATTGATTCCAGGTGCCGAAGACAAGCTTGGCTCAAAAAAATTCCAAGATTTTCTACAAGAATGGCCGACGCCTGGCACTGGACCATATTTCGATACTTCGATTGACTCCAACATCACAGGACATTTCGGAAAAACTGTTTTGCTGAATTGCCGTGTGAAAAACTTGGGAAACAGAACGGTAAGTCATGGTGAGTAAATGATCAAAATGGCGCATATACCCATGAATATCACAAGTAATACACAAGTAGATGGAAGGCACAGGTGGTACTCTTCTGATTCAACAACCATCAAAAACCTATTGGAACTCACCTCTCAAATCACTCAATGAAAATATTGTAGAGTGCATGAGCAGGAACCAAAGCTATCTCTGCAGAAACTCCTTCGAGGAGTTTAGAAAGGCAACATACTGAAAGTCCTAACGTCTTGGAGGTGAGCCAAAGGACGAGGTCAGTAAGTAGGTTCTGCTCTTGGGTTTATCGTTCATATTATGTCAAAAACGGTTTTTTGTAGCGGAAAATCTCCCCAACGTATGACATCTGGTGAGATTCCTCACAACTTGTTATCCACCTTATTCTGAAATCTGTAACCGTTCTCAAGTTGCGAGCTCCGGAATGTGGCAATTTTCGAATAAAATAATATTATCTTCCATTTTTCATTAAAACGTACATTGCATGATTTTCCTGTACGACAGATTTTATAACTTGGAAATTCCATTCGCAAATATTTTTTCATTTCAATTGATCAGGTCAAATACATGGAATATGTTAGTGACATGATATGTAATTGTGGTTTTAAGTTTTAATCTTCTCCTGAAGATGCTAACATAGTTAGCGAAACACGTGTCGAGGCGTTAAAAAATCGGTTCGGTTAGTGGTAAAACAGTGTAGTGTATTATCGTGCCAAAGGTTCCAGTCCAGTCATATATGTAATTGTGGTAGGTAATATTCATCATCAAATCATGAATTATGAAATTCTGGCTGTATCCTCATCAAAATGCATTTAGAATTATAACAATCTCGAATCGCTGAACTGTGAACATCAAGAGAGTGATATCGAGGACGTGCCTATAAAAGTATGATTGGAGAAACCCATTAGTGTAAAATATTCGGAATCCTTTGTTGTCGAGTTCATTTTCGTGAGATATTTTTTATGTGATAGATGAAATAATGTTTGTTGAAAAATTGACTATGAAGGGTAAGATCAAATAATCCTTGTACAGGACTTGGTACATACAGGACGTGGAAAAAAATTGGTTATGTCAACAAATCATGATTCTCAGATTTCAGTTCGTTATAGTTTCAGTTATATTATAGGGAGATGTGAATTTTTTATATCATAAAAAATGACTGAAAGAATAACTGGACTCCAGGTTACTGATAGGAATATGATATCCGAAATGAGTTCAAGTCATATAACCTGTTTGTGAGAGATATAATTTCTATATCACTGATACGAATGATTTTTTGGAGTTTCAAGCTTATCGAAATCAGAGTCTATACAAGAATACTGCTCTTATACATATCAATTTTCAATTCGATACTGAACATATTGATGAGTTATATTTGTTATATCATAAAACATCATATTATTCTATTCGATTTGAGAGATATTGTCAATTCCCAATTTCAGAGGATTTTGATTTTTCATGCTATCTTTCTGGATATTCAACAGATATGATTAGATGTTTGACGTGGCAAATAGCCGGGAAAGAAGTTGTTTCTTGTTGAATATTCAGAATGATTTTATCAAGACTCCTTCATCCATAGAACGGCTAGGCTCTGGAATTCATTGCCTGTGGAAGTATTCCCAACAACATATAATCTCCAGAAGTTCAAATATAATTCCAAAACCTACCTGCTGTCCCTATCCTCCCTAGGAACGCACGATGTTCTTTGAACATTATAGGGATTCCCTTTCTTGCGCTCCAAGCGATAAAAAAAATATGCATACCTTTATATGAAGGAGAATGCAAATTCCCTACTCCAGGAGATTTTGTTCTCAAATTCTTATCGTGTGTGTTCAATAGATGTAATGGGCTTATATCACAAAAAAAATTTATTTCATAATTCGATAGAACTCACCCAAACTAGCTCACCACCGCAAACCGTTTCTTGCTGTGAGCTTCCTACGTTTTATAAAAAATTCTTGAAATCCCCCATTTTTCGGACCTCTGAAAACGAGGCGATGATGTGACGTCAAAACCCTAATACTGAAACAAGACTATTCCAGACAGAGATGAATGATGATACATGATTACTGACAGAGTGAATTAGCGCGATATCACAGTTGAAAGAATTAATATATCAGTTGCCTCAGTCTCCGCCGGGCGTTTGGTATTTTCTTTTAACTATGACGAGATGGGGTTTCTACGTCATAAGAGGGTCCGTTTTCAGAAGTACTATTATTTATGTCCAGAAATAAAACATTCCAGTTGATTTTTCGATCGAAATATGTCGTCAATCATTATTTATGTATAAAAGGATCATTATAAACATGGTTTGAGTCGAAAGTTCTACTAAGGTGTACACGCCCATTCAATATTCGTCGTGGCATATAGCCAGGTAGGTAGTTGTTTCCTGTTGAATAAATCGAAAAAGAATCAATATTTTCATCGACGAATCCATTAGACAAGTCATAACTTCTAGACCATGAGGTGTCTCAAAATGAGATTTGGTGAAGGTGAATGGTATGTGGATAGGGGAGTTCTCACATATTTTCCACTTTCTTGTCACTTCCGGTTTCACCGGAAATGGCTCCGGTTCTAAATTTATGAATGGATCACCCTGTATATTGTAACATTTTTGGATTTATAAGACAATTCTAGATCAGAATATGACATTCTTGGAAATTTTCATGCCTACTCAATTTTTTCGGGGTCACTTTCTAAATTACATCTAGGTGGCCATGATCGGAAGTAAACTAATCTAAGGACCTCAGGTAATATCAGAAAATTACAATCGCGAAGTTTTAGTGACAAGTGTGATAGATATGTAGTATTCAAATGATGATGTAACTGATATTCAAATGCTCGATATCCGTGCTTCTTCAATATTTTTCTTGCTGATTTGTGATTTTTTTGCATTTGTCGACTGATTTCTCTTAAAAAAACCGTTTTGTCAACCTCAACCATAGCAAGACCGTTAATCTCAGTCTCCTCATTTATGATAAACCTCTGTTCTGCCTCTCGATTTCCCTCTTGCCTAAAACGATTCTCAACATACGGAAAATACTGAGGAGATGGATGTTGCCGATTGAGATATCTCTGAACATACAACTCAGCAACATTCCTTGAATTTCTCAGACATTCTCCAAACTATAACGACATATCCACTTTTTCACCTTGAGTATACATTATTTTGACGAAAAATTGAACTAAAATTCAACGAAAATCGAGGGAATTTCACCATCTACTCTTGAAGCTTATGTCACTGTCATAACCTAAGTGAGTGTTTTGTTCTCCCAAAAGACTTGATCGAAATAACTGCAAAATAGTATGCATTATGCCTATCCTCGGCACACTTGACAAAAATAAATAAATCATTATGAAGTATCATCGTCAGTTATATTCAATTTATGTTCTCATTTGTAATCTGATCGCAAATAAATTAGTATCGTTAGATTCGTCAAATAGTAGATTGTTTTATTAGGCTCAAAAGTGACACTTTGTTTGACAAGCGAATTTTGCATTTGCGAGACGGAGCGTTCAGCGAAGCCGAGCGAAAGCAAAATTTGCGAGTCGAACAAAGTCACTTTTGATCCGAATGAAACATGCTATTTTTTCTGCAATCAAAACAATTAACTCAAATAAACATGTGAAGTAACCACCAATGCCGTGCCATATGTATGCAATGCAACAAATATTGACAAATAATCCGTTGGTGAGAATATTCTACCTGCATTAACAGCAGGTTAGGTTTTCTAGGATGTTCGAATTGTAGTTTCAATATAAATACAACCACAGAGTGACATATTTGTGTATGGACCAGGTGCTCTAATGACAAAAAAAACAATTCCTCTTTATACTACACTGTGTTTGACTTGATAATCAAATGAAGGTAAACAGTATCGTTGTTTGAGACAAAATAACTATTGCTTGCCGTCATTATTCAAAAACAAGTTATCCATCCCGAGAATAACGAATGAAATACAGATCAAGCAAGTGATTGAATCTTGAGGGCTTCTCTGATCAAAACAAAAATACTCAACTGAGATGTTTATAATTCCAATACTGGCAATACTTAACTATAATAAGGTGATGTAATAATATCTCCAGCATCGGCATGAAATGCCAAATATGCCGAAATCGGAAACAAATCAGGTATGCGTCTCAACTCAACAATGTCGTTCATTCTTGATGACGTCCAGTACATCCTTTTTAGTTCCTAGGAGCTAAAGTTCAACTTTAGCTCCTAGGACCTAAAGTCCCACTTTAGCTCCTAGGAACTAAATATGTTGCCTAGCAACATACCTACTTTTGTGTCAGTAATGGAAACGTCAATTTAAGAGCTAATTTTGGTATCAAAATGGACGACTTTTGTGTCGGTTGCAGAAAAATATCCTTTTTTCGAAAAAAGCATGTCGAATATGGTCGCCATCCGAAAAATAATAGTTAGACACAAAAATGTAATTTTGCCAACTTGTCTCATTCATATCTATCACACTTGTCACTAGAACTTCGCGATTCAAATTTTTAGATATCACCTGAGGTCCTTAGATTAGTTTACTTCCGATCATGACCACCTAGATGTAATTTCAAAAGTGACTCCGAAAGAATTAAGTAGGCATGAAAATTTTCGAAAATGTCACATTCTGATCTAGAATTGTCTCATAAATTCAAAAATGTTACGATTTACAGGGTGTTCCATTTAATAATTTAGAACCGGAGCCATTTTCGGTGAAAGAGGGAGTGACCGGAAAGTGGAAAATATGTAAAAACTCTCCTCTTCACATACCATTCACCTATACTAGTTCTCATTTCGATACACCTCATGGTCTAGAAGTTATGACTCGTCTAATAGATTTGTTGACACCCCGTATATACATCTTTTTGTGTTCATGAATATATCTGAGAATATTCCTTTTCAGCATGACAATTATTGCTTTATAAAATAAAAATAAAATAGTATTTCGAAACAGATGCTGAAAATGTTGAAGAATAATTTCTGCGAACTTGGATCAGTTCATAGTTATTTTATGACCAGTTCATCCGTTCGTTGGTATATTTTCCACTTTTTCATTCAGAATATGAAGGATGTTTTTTCACACGATACTGCATCTCACCTTCCGTCTTCTATAGCTCAGGTATCAGTTGGATCAGAATTTTGATTTTTCGCAAACCTCAATTGTATGATTTGGCGCATACCAAGATAATCACACTTTCCTGGGACTTCCTGTATAATCTGAATTATTTTCCTAGTATGCGCCCAATGATATAATTTATTGGAGTCTGCGAAATATCTGAATCCTGACTCAACTGAAAACTGAGCTTTAGAAGACGGGAGGTGAGATGCAGGACCCTGTATACATATAATATAGACTTGTCTGCTTTGCTATTGTGAAAACTATTCCTTGATCGAAGAACAACTTGAATAACTCAACTGACGTGAAATTTGAAGACTTCCTCTCAAATAATAGATTTCATTAGAGATTTCAGGAGATTTCAGCCAAACATATTCCAACTTTCACGATTTTGTCTCCCTAAACTCTATTTCTGAATGATACATACAGCCACCATTATTAGGTTTCAACTGAATAGATTGGAAGAAGTAGCAAGGTATTGTCGTCACTGGTATTGTCATCGGACGAATCACTTTTCCAAGAAGTCTCTCCACTATCTACTGAAGATGTCATCTGAATATCACTTTCCAAAAATCCTTATCTTTTATGATTTGGTTCCAAGAAGAAATGTAATCAGTAGTAACAAGATATTGTCACTTATAATCACACGAGAGCTCGAGTTTGTATTGTCACAAAAAAACCGTGAGCTTGAATCTGATATTTCTTCCGTGCATAATTTTTTTTCCATGACAGAAAACAGGACGGATCAATATCGAGAAGATATGAGATATAAATTGAATTCTGTGTATTGATTGAAACAAAAAATGCGAACTTGATGGCTGTTCAGTAATTCACGTTACCGCGAAGTGAAACGAACGATAATAGGACCTGCAGTTCATTCTTGAAGAGGGTGTTATTGTTTAACGAATAAAAGCCATCAACAGTGTATATATATCTGGAAAAAACATACTCACTTCCTTCCCGTAAAGAGAAATCAATTTCACATTTTACATCAACCATTCAAGTTATTGCTTGAAGAAATATTCAAGTTGGAAGATAGTTTTTGTAAGTATCGATTGTTTGGTGAGATGAAAAAAGTCCTACAGTTCCTCCAGTTCATACACAGAGTGAGAAGTGGTGTATAACATAGAAGACATGGGTATTGTAGCAGACGAATATTCATTTTTCAAATGTGTACTAATTCCACTTGATCAATCAAAATTCCGAGACTTCTATAATGGAGTTACCTCTTTTCAGAAGATATTATTTTCAGATATATCAAACTCTTCTCTATTGAAACATCAAATGAAATAATTGTATCTGAGCTGTTACTGTATCAAGCTAGAATATAATACATATTATAACATATTCTGAAGTTGTGACCAATTATTGAATTTCATATCATAGGGAAAATCCATTTTCAATCATTGAATCCCAACTTATCATCACCTAATTGAACTTGGCCGTGCATCTAATTCGATACTACAATTTGGGAAGTTGATTTCAAAACATCTGACTGTGAACCTAATTGATGAATATGGATAACTATTTCTTTCTTATTGTTTCCACAGAGGTAAGGAAAATCTCAAGGCATGTTTTATTCTCACTCACCTTCATTTATTCTTATTAACATTTTTAGTTTAGTTTGGTTCATCAAACACAGCAGGTGGAAACAAGAAAAA
This sequence comes from Phaedon cochleariae, assembly GCA_918026855.4. NCBI lineage: Eukaryota > Metazoa > Arthropoda > Insecta > Coleoptera > Chrysomelidae > Phaedon > Phaedon cochleariae. The sequence goes on from OU896721.1 coordinate 18,856,547, forward strand.
CACTCGAAATAGTAATAAAATAGTCTGATTATGGTCTCCAAGTCTTCACTTATAATTAAAACTCATAACCTCAAAGTAGTCAGCCAATGGGAATTGGGCATGTGGGAAGGAGGAACGCTACAGCGCAGAAAATTGGTGGAAACCTGGAATAGTTAGAAAATATTTAAAATGTTTTCAGTCTCCAAGTCTTCACTTATTACTTATAACCTCAAAGTGGTCCCGTAGGAACGCTACAGTGCGAGAGCGAAATATAATAATCATCGTGGTGGAGGAACGCTACAGCGCGAGACCATGGGTACTGATCATCCCAACGAATATCCTTAATTGGCGCAAAATCAAGTCTGCAGAGAATTTAAGGCCGAAAGTCCTATCGAAGGCATGTAGCTATAATAATATTAGCTCTTATATTGATATCAAATTTTCACATATCAGTTACATCATAGTTACGTTACATTTTTATATAATTATGGGGTTCACATATTCTAGAATTGTTATGGAATATTCACGTAAGTATTTTATATAAATTAGTCGGTTTACATATCAAAGAGGTATTATGGAATATTTACGTGAATATTTTATATGAAAAAAAATTCCGTTGATGTTATATAACAGTGATGTAAATATAACAGATGTGTTTGCTGGGATTCCACTACTTGTCTTTAGGATTCTCAAATCTACACAACTATCAATTCAAAATTTTTCTGCATATTCTCCAACAACCTGATCGAAATCGACAATGATGTCGGATTTTTCGAAATCAACTATTTTTCACTAAGGTTATAACTAACTGTGGGTTCCTTAGGAAATTTCTCCGAATTGATTCGTCGGTTTCAACCAAATGAACTGCACACACTGCGGAATGTCGAGATGGGGACCAATTTTTACGAGATTCCGAAAATAACCACATTTTTTCGCAGTTTTTCAACTAAAGAAATATGAATATCAAAACATATTTCTTTTCTGATGCCTAATTTGACTTACTGTCACACAGCAATCATTCGGCCCCTTTTGAAAGAGGTTGGAAATACTTACTTCGATTTCAGAAGTAATAGAACAAAAAACGTAACCTCAATCCAAAAACAATTTCTGATAAGACTTCTTCACATACACAAATACCCTTTCACTCATAACTTGATCACTAGAATATTCCTTACATTCTTCACTGGCTTTCAACAATATTGCACATTGATATCACATCAATTCACTTTTCAAAACTGAGAACAATATCTCTGTTACATCCAGAACCCATATATCGTATTTTTGCAAATGGCTGGAGGTAGATCTTTTGAACAATGTTGCCAGATTGGGCTCACCGTGCCTTTCCTCTTCGAAGATGGCTATAGTAATTAAACACGTTTGTATATTATCTCAACTTGAATATCGAATGATTGGCTGAAGCTCATATGCCCATTGTTGATATTCTTCATCAATTTTCTCCAATAATTCCATACTTCATCCTATTCAGAAGTGTATCTCCCAACATGAGGACGCTTACAGGTAAAACATCGCATGCGCATCTAAAATTATCCACGACAGTCATGGAGAGTTCTGAAGAGGCTCGTACTACTTTGGACCAATTCGAAACTATCCCAAAGTAGTGCGTTTAAAACGACAACCTATGATCTGTGGAATAGAAAACAGTCCTGAAGAAACGCGAACACTTTCTTCTCACTGCGCATGCTTCTGTTGATTCTGGACTGTTGATTCGGTGAACGCGAACAAACCTGATATTGTTCACAAGCATGAACAGTAAATTTTGTAGTATTATACAGTGAACAAGTAATGCTTGGAATGAATTCTTCTAAAGTTTGCTTTGAACAATGGGAGAAAATATCATACACATCTTATTTTTTGTTTAGACATTTTTTTGTATTCATATCTTTGAGGACATCATCAGTGTTCGAGTCATAACGTAATCATCATTTCTTCGAATGGCGGTACTTTATTCTGATGATATCTTCAAAATACATTTTTCTGATGTGCATGCGGGCGTCATATTGTTATCCTCTTCTGTTCGAATAACCCTATTTTAGGGAGATGGGAGAGTTTTCCTCCATATGAATATCAATTATGATGATGAAGAGTATGGAAAGACCAACAGATACGGATCTGGAAAATACATTCGAAATGTCTGGGCATGGTTTTCCCAATGGCCATATCAATCTTTCAATTGATTTGTTTCAACCTCCACGTGCTCGATGTATATTCATCAATCATACTGAAATTTCCATTATTGTATCTCATCAGTGGATGAAAAATCGTGTGTGGAATCTAGAGCTTTTTGGATCTCGCATCCAATCAAATTGAACCTAATTGAATTTCGATTAACCAACTTTAGACTAGTGTGGGCCTTCCAACTGTCACCATCCTCAAGGGACAATGCATCGTTAAATTCCCATCTGCTTCCTCAACCCAGACCAAAGTCATGGGTGGGACAGTAGTCGTGTTGTATTGTTTCGGAACAGAATAGCTCGAACATATTCCCTTTTGGACCGTTTGTTAGATTCCCCGTACACAAGGCTATAATTTGGCGGGGCTGCTTGAAATTCCGCCCAATTCTAATTCTGGTGTAGCGACTCGCACTTACATTCCCAATTCACGTGTGTTACTTCTACCAGATCAACGGAACGATATACAGGGTGGAGACTTTAACTGTAATGAAGTCACTACTGGGGGAGTGAATGATTTTTCTGAAAATTCGCGAGACACGTCAACGTTCGAATGTAATAACATATATTTGGCGAGCAGTTTGGAGATATCACCCTCCAAGAGTAGCTGGAATCAACCCCAACACGTGTATATTTCAGATGCAATCTTTTGGATTGCGACCCCACATTGGAAAGCTGGTTGAAAGAGGAATCCAGCGTAATGATCATACTTCAGTTTGCAGTACGTTTGGGGGTCACATAAAATCAAAATATAATTCAGAAGTTCAACATATTTTCAACGTATTTCCATATCAATCTCGACTTTAAGTGGGAGTGATATAGGGCATTTCCAGCAGTTTGCCATAACACTTCGTTTCGAATTGTGAACACGGCGAAAAAACTCAATTTCTTTTTGCGGCTCTATAAAAACACTGGAATATAATAGCAGATAGCAGTTGTGGCAAAAATGTCCATCAATTGTTCAACACACATTTTGAGCTATCGATACGTTGAGAACAAATTGACTTCCGAGGTAACATTCCAATTTTGTGAAACCTTTAAACGTATGCGAAACGAACATTAGACTAGTACGCTGGATTCCTCTTTTCACCAGCTTTCCAATGAGGGGTCACGAGCCATAGGGTGTCATTTGAGAAAATCATGATGAGGGTGGTTTCAGATACTCCTGGAGAAATATATTCTTGATAATGCTTGCAAAATGTGGTTGAATACATTGAATCGTAGACGTATGTCAGGAACTTTCAGAAAAAATATTCATCTCATCGCTACCGAATTTATTCCACTTGAAGTCTCCACACTATATGTATGTGCTCAGCAAAATTTTATACTCATTAGATTCGATAGAGCAAATAACGAAATGGGTTGGTCACTTTCTGATAAGGATATCCTCAATCTTATGAATATGTCTCATTATATCCCCGGCACAGAATACTCAACAATTCTGTGTCCCCGGCAACGAATGCTCATAAAGAGGTTTAGAGGGAAATTCTTGAAACTCAACTCTCGACTTTGTAACACTGGTCTTTGTTTGGACTAGTTAGGAAGCAAACACATCAAAAGTTCTACTCCGTAGCTCTTGAGTCAGGTGAGAGGTGAGTTTTGTAAGTCTTATTTTTCGTTTTTTTTGTTATACTTTAGAAGTATGAGTTCTTTTCCATACAAAATGAAAGCTGATGAATTTGCTACAATTTCCATCGAGTCAATTATCTTGATATCCTGAATTGTCTTCAAAGATTCTACTCTGGAAAGTCCCCAATTTTGAAAAAATGTATCAACATCACATCTTTTTCCTGTGGAAGTCGGCGAGATGGGAGAAAACCAAGAATTGTTTGATAGCATGTAACGAAATGTTCGCGAATTAAGCTTCACCTTGTTGAGTGACGTATATTCATGAATTATTCTTCACCCAACAAGAATCTCAATGGAAAATTTTCAACAAACTCTCTGAAGAACGAATACTTTCGAATTGGTATTATAGATACTTCATTGCAATATCATGAAAGTGACGTCTTTAATACACCTAATATTATTTGTTCTGCAACATATTGCGAAAACTCTTGATAATCAATAATTTTTTGATTCGATACTTCAAACAATATGAAATTAAAATGGAGCCATAAAAATAATATATAGATACCTGAGAAATGACTCCTCGTCCATTTAATTCTAATAAGAATTCCTTATTTTGTCTTATTTTTCAATGATTTCCTCAACATTTCATAATGAACAGAATAATCAGATATAGGTATATTATTTTCGTTTCAGTATATTCTTCTGACAGAAAATTCAGACTGAGATTGAAAAAGAAGTAGTATTACCCTGTAAAATTGTTCACTTTCTGTATAATCAACTCAATTATACGTGGAATATACTGGTGTTATTTATAATTTCCGCTGTATACGGTACCTACTATTAGCAAACTTATGAACAAGCATCTATAAACGATGCTTCGTAAGTGGTACGGTACACAATATTTATTCTTATTTATATTTTATATTTGTGAGATCTATCGAACAACTCTGAATGAATATCATTATCATTATATTATTATATTAGAAATAGCCCACTCGGTAGTGGTCATGTGACTTTCGCTAAAAGTCAAGTAAGTTGAATTTTTTCGAATTGATCGCTGAAAATAATCTTATTTGTTCTGATTGCCATTGAAAGTGTACTGGAAAAAGTTGTTTTTATTCCGATTCAATGATTGTGTCTAGAATTTGAATGATATCTAACAACTTTCAATACTTGATTATATTTGAATCCTTTCAATAATTAATAATCAAAACTCCGACAAAACTGTCCTGAACTTTGGTCAGATACATAAAAGAGTGTGATACATATTTTATGATGGATGCCTTGGATATCATTTAGTACTGAAAAAAGCCATTCGAATGCTAGACTATACATCAACTTCGCAACGAACATTACAAAGATTATAAGCAGAGATCATTATGTTAAAAAAATCAAATTATGAAAAAAATCATATTTCTGTGAATAATCAGTGGTTGAACAATACTTACATGATGAAGCTTATCAGATGAAATAGTTTTGTATGTGTTATAATGGATTCAATATTAGAGACATTTCTTGAAAATTTAAAAAATATCGAAAATTGAAAGTTGTTATGGAACGTTCAAACTCTACAGACATGTGTAGAATTGGAATAAAAACAATAATTATCAGTGAATATTCAGGAAATTCGAACAAATGAGCCTATATTGCCAGCGATTGATTTGAAGAAATGATTATTTTCACATGTAGCAAAAACCACATGACCCCGACCGAGTAGTCCATTTTTCCTTGTTTTAGAGCTGAACTCAACGCCAAAGTCAAATTCCGAAATGAATTATTGTTTGAAGTTTTTCTTATAATATAATACCGACCGAAACAATGGATTAATATTCGGCATAGTTATATCAGTATAATTTTATCAATCAATATATTGAGTAGGATTTGTAGAGAACTTTCAAGGGACATTCGGCAACATTGGTGTAATCTATGGAAATATCGGTGAATCATTGAAAATCATCATAAAGGTATGTTGTCTCAGAAATATTGGTAGAATATTCTCGTACCAATTTTGCTGGGATATTCGTGAAGTTATATTGGTCACAAAATGTGATATCAATATTGCTGATGAATGGACAGTGAACATTTGACAATACTGGTGCAATATTGGTTGGAAATATTGGTACGTTATTGAAAATCATTATGTAGCTATGTTGTCTTCAAAATATTGGTGGAATATTTTCATACCAATATTTACGAGTTATTCGCATCAGGAATAATCACAAAGGTCAGCCCAGCCGGAGTGCAATGGAAGGGCCTTGCCCTGGGGAAGCCGCCTTGTTGATCACGGTTAACCCCTACTCCAGGTTATAATACTTCACAATCGTCTAGAGCCAATATTTATATTCTCTCGTCTGATCGGCAATAGGAGTACGTTACCAATCATTTATAGCGCCATCTATCGACATCGGTTTGGGAGTGCGTAATATGGAATAAATATCGAAATTTCGATATCGATATGAATTCTCAAAACAATATGTGAACAATATTGCTCACATGATATAGTGAATCACATATCAGCCAATATAAGATAATAATCTTTTCTGAATATTGCTAGAAAACTATTCACCCGATATGCAATTGAACTTGAGAATACAATATAGCTTTTCTCTTCTATGTCCGATATAAGTTATATATTGAATTGCCGTTATTGATATTCATATTTGAATCATTGAAAACCCCTTCAGAATCGACATGGGGAGAATGTTCAAATTGCGATATTGGTTATGATTGTTGGAAACAATATGTATACAATATTTTCCGCATGACATCAATCAATATAGGTAAATTCGATGTTCCAAATATTGTTGAAACAATATTCATCCAATTTGCCGTTGAATCCGATTACACAATATTGTATATCCGCTTCAGAGTCGACATGGGGAGAATGTTTGAATTGCGATATTGGTTATAGTTGTTGGAAACAATATGTGTGCGATATCTTCCGCATGATATAGTTGGAATGATATCAGTCAATATAGGTAAATTCTATGTTCCAATTATTGTTGAAACAATATTCTACTAATATGCCGTCGAACTCGAACATACAATATTTCATAACCGCTTCAGAATTGACATGGGGAGAATATTCAAATTGCTATATTGGTTATAATTGTTGAAAACAATATGTATACGATATCTTCCGCATGATATGGATAGAATGATATCAATCAAGATAGGTGAATATGATATTTCGAATATTGTTGAAACAATATTCAACCAATATGCCGTCGAACTCAAATATACAATATTGCACAACTGCTTCAGAATCAACATGGGGACATTATCCAAATCGCGATATTGGTTATAAATGTGAGAAACAAATTGTATACGATATCTTCCGCATGATATAGATAAAAATGATATCAATCAAGATGGGTGAATATAATGTTTCAAATATTGTTAAAACAATATCCAACCGATATGCCGTTTAACTTGAATATACAATATTGCATAACCGCTTCAGAATCGACATGAATAGAATGATCAAAGTGGAATATTGGTTGTAAATGTCGGGAACAATATGTATACGATGTTGTTGTATCGACATTCGTAAAACAATATTATATAACATTCATAGATATGTTTTTCAACACATTGTTAACGTATTTCACAACCAATATTGCTCCAATATTGTAGCTGACAATCCATATTCAGCTCAGGTTGAACCAATATTCCACCAATATTATCATTCCAATATTGTTTGTCCAATATACTCTCATATTGGACCTATATTATTTTTCACATGTACGATATATCTATATCGGCCCAATATGAAATCGGGTTCCAGCCGATATGATGTGCTACCTGGGTACCAGGAGAAACAGGAGCATGCCAATCTCTAGATGATTCGATCCGTTATTATGATCACAATTACAAATCATCTTTTTCAACCCAACTCACAGTGGCTTTAGTTCTGAGTGGGTGCATTTCAGTACATAATATATTATACGTCCTCAAAATATTAACCCCAATTTCTAAATCACTCTGTATAGGAACATAATGTTGACAGGACTTTCCTGCAATGTCATGGCACATACGATTTATTTTATTCATTTAATTGACGTTGATCCATCATCGTGATGATTATCACGTCATAGAAAGTACGCCACAGTGACGTCAGGAAGTAGTGAATATCGTATTTGACAGAAAATCACCCATTCAGAACGTCACAGTGTCGTGACCATCCGTTATCTGGTTGTCTGGGATTCAGTGAGTTTCTTGCTCTCTTCAGGAAGCAAGGTCCTTGATCCTCGTTTTCTGATTTCATGTTTTTCTCAATTTTTTTTTGTCGAAACCCTGTAGTTCCCTCTGTTCTTCTCCATCTCCGTCAACTCAAGGAATCGAATCCCAGCAGTTGGTCATTTCCACGTCATTGATCAAAATTTCGGAAATATTCTCAACATTCCCAAATCGAGATGGGATGCTAGGTTAGTTGAGGACTCTCAAAAATATCCACAAAAAAACATCATTCTGGACTCTCCTTCAGATGGCTATAACCCTCCGAAGGAAACATTCCTGGACAAATTTGAATGAATTGTCTGCACTATTTTTGATTCTAGAATGTCAAAATGTAATCTATTTGAAGTGTTCGGAATATTTGTTTGGAATACATGATGCAGATGGATGAATGAGAAATTGATTGAAATCCTTTAAAACGATACGTATCCTTTAATTCATATACTCTTTCCCTTGAAAGTACTATCGAATTCATTAACCTCGAATCTTTTTTTCTCCTATCGAAATATGTGTTGAATATATAGTGACCTAAAGTGAATGTTCTCACGATTCTCAATCAGTATATTTTCATGGGAATTGAACTGAACTAATTTCAAACAATTCAACCATTTATCACATACTATGTGAACTTTCTTATAATATACCCAAATCTTGTCGTGTCATTATCTATGATGTACAATGAAGTGACACTTCCTCGAGATGTGCTCGAAATCTCTCTATATACAGAGTGGGCCATTGAAAATGAAACAGCGGCTCTATAGGTCGGCAAAACCGGATTATGAAGAAAATCTAAAACACGTCAACTACATTTTCGAGGGAGGCATCGTTCTAAAATATTTACAGCCCTGCGGCGTTGCCGCTTTTAACGTAAAGAAGCAAAGACTTTGTTATTTCGAAAGGAACACCTTGTAATTTATCGAATTCTCAGATTCCCTCCAGAAAGCTGATTCCATCAAGGCATACACAAATACAGGGTGATTCAAGATTCAGACTCCTGATCACCCTGTATCTATTACAATTAAATGTCAGTAGATAGTAAATCAGAAGTTGAGATAGGGACATGTGAGTAGTTTTGATCGATAAGGAATAGTTTCGACACAAAAAAATCCTAAAATTGAAAAATCTCGATTTTGAACACCCTATATCCCTGAAATCATTCCAGATAGACCCCAAGTGTGATGCATTGATGGAATCAGCTTTTCGGGGAGAATCTTTGAATGCGATGAAATATAAGGTGTTCTATTTGAAATAAAAAAGTTGTTGCTTATTTTCGTTAGAAGCGGCAACGCCGCAGGGCTGAAAATATTTCAGAACGATGTCCTCCTCGAGAATGTTTATGATGTGTTCCAGTTTTTTTCTCATAATCCGGTTTTGTCGACCTACAGAGCCTCTGTTTCGTTTTCAATACTCTGTATATAGATCTATCTATAGAACCTAGAGTTATTGACTACTCTTAGAAGCGTGAAGTGTGTCTTTTGCTGCCAGAGTTATTTTCACCATCACATAAACTACTATAGGTGCCCTTCTGACAACTGCTATGTCATATTCGTAAAGATTCACAGTTCATGTGCCGCGCTGCTCTGAGCAGTAGGGTGTTGTGTTCCTGATCTGTTTTTTTTCATTCGAAGGAGACAATCGAATGAATAACTCTTCCAGAACAGTACATAATTGTTGACATCATGAACAGGATTTCATATACTACTCTCGATGATACTCGAAGTGAAAGAAAGTGACGTACAATGAGTATGAAAGTGAATTTCAATTTCACTTTTCCATCTAGATCACTGAAGGAAAGAGTTCTTCTTGGCCCAAGATCCTGATTTACCCTGTATCTAGTGTCTCAATATTTGTCGTCAGTCTCACCTTTTTGTGATATCCTGATTCACCATAGCTTAACAATGAATTCTCAGAAAGTTCGAGTGTTTGCCTTTTCATCGAGGTTATCATTTTCCAAAGAACATAATATTTTTTTTCATGGTACCTAGCTGATGACAAGTAAATAAGTTACTAACGACAAGTTGATGAAACACTGAAGACGAGTAGATGAGTCACTTATGACATGAGAATAGGTCACTCATGACAAGTGAACAAGTCACTATTGACAAGTGAATAAGTCTCTCATCGCGAATCAATAAAAGGTCACTAATAGAACGAGAATATGTCACTAATAACGAGTAAATGGGTCACTGATGAGAAGTGAATATGTCACTAATGACAAGTGATGTGTTCACTAACGGAAATCAATCAAAAATTCGATGAAACAGGTTGACAGTGGTATGTGTATATTTTCAGGAACACAAATATTCTTGTGACTACTAACATGTTTTCTTGTCTCGAATAGTATACAAGTGTTCACTTGCCACTATCGAATATTCATCTAGGGTAAGTGATTCTTTCCTCGTGTGAGTACTTCATATACGTATTGATAATCAATACGGATAATCTCTATCTGTTTCCATAGCGAAACATGAAGCCGATTTTTGGAGACAAATGACTATCCATAAGGAAAACTTTTGAAACGATCAGACACATAATGCTTTGATTGAAAGGCTAGTAAACGTCATTGTCCACCGAAACGCATGTCTTTGATGACTACTATGATAGCGCATGGCGCATGCGTATCATGCCACCAAATCCTTATGGATATTCATTTGTTTCATATTTTTAGCTTCATCCTGGCACCCGTTATGCTCCGTATTGTTTATTAATACGTATATGGAGTACTTATCAATAACTTCGAATGCAATCATGGTCACGGCTACTAAATTTCATCAAAATTGACAAAGCTTGATTCCATAGTGACAATTATCATGATAGAAATGTATTGCTAGTGGTGAGAAAAACTGAATATGAATTTTGGAAGTGGAGAATATCATCACTTCGGGACCTTATATTCCTTGGCTGGAGCCTTATGTTATAATCTTGGTCTCTAGGTGATAATCAGATTAATTACAAGCTAGGTGTATGAATAAATGATATCTGATTCGTTTCGAGAAATAGACTAGAACATGTTGCAGAACGATATCTTCTATATTTTCTGGTCTCCTCAAGTGAATTATTCATAATTTTTTCCAAAAAAAAAGCTCTCGTATTCTTGATAGCGATCAAATTACATTGGATGTTCCTAGAAGAAAAGAATGTCCCTTCATACATCTTCAACAGTATCGATTTTTATTCAGTATATAAATGAACGTTTGAATTGAATTCTCTCTCTATAGCTGAATTTCCGCATAAAACACGAATCGCCAAGTACGGAGCTTTTTCCATTCTGCGAATTTCAGTCCTATCCGCATTCCACGATATCCTATAATTCAACATCGATACTCCATTTATGAAATGTGTTCTTGAGAATTTCTAAATGAGGATGAATTCATTCTGAATAAAAAGGCTAGTCTATGATTGTGATAAATTCCAGTGGGATAGTATATCATCTAGATGAGCCACATGGGCTACGATTTCTCGATTAAGTTTAGCTTCTGATGAATTTTATGAATCAAAAATACTATTTTCATAAATAATTTTTTATTATTGACATATTCTCATCTAGTTCACAATGTTTTGGGTTGAATCAAGCTTCTTTGAACGCTAATTCAATTATCATTTTCTTCATTCCTCTCGATTGGCAATGTGATCGTTCGTTGAAGCGTCTGTTTCAAAACAAGTTGACGGCAAGAAGGGTGTTGTTGGTTTACATGCTCTCTTGAGATTTGCATACATTTTATATCAATAATTGCATCGTATTATTCGTGTTTATTGTTCAACTTCTTGCTGTGATCATAATTATAATTGTTGTATTCGGTTTCATCATGATGTTCGTAGAATAATAACTGTTTCACAGACTGATTCGTGGACTTGAATCGTTCTTTCGACCTTTCATCAAACCATTGCATGTCTATGAGATATCAAGAATCACCCCTCAGGGGCTCACAACTTGTGAGTACGGGAATGGTGAACCCGAGGTACCCTAGCCGGATATTCACCATACTTCAACTTGTTTTGGGTGTTATCCTCTTTTCTCTTCCTTTTTCGATCTATCAATCGGCCTTGCTTGGCCAACTTCTCATTTCCTCATCTCCTTCAAGCCCAACCTCACCATCAAGTGGTGTGGGGAGGACAGACCGCGGCCGCTCGACGGATGAAGCATTTTGGGACCATCTGTGCTATCTCCGGACCAGATGGGACAATCTGTGGACATCTCTGGCAGGGATGGGGCGATTTGCTGATGTATGTCTAGGTGACCAAGGACTGGTCAACGAGGCTCTGGCAACATAATCCAAGCTGTGGGAACCCGTGGCGATGAATGAATGGCACCGAGATATGGTGTCGCTAACAGAGCCTTTGGGAAACAGGGTGACATCTCAGAGTAAGTAGCCTTAGCCATCTGCAGGGGGCACCACAGGGCTGGACCAACCCCTTCTCCCGTCACTCGTAGGAGAAGGAAAACTTTTGGCCTTCTGCATAGACGAGAACAGGGATCGGAAGAGTAATCTTCATGAACCTGAACAAAATTAGTCTTTTATATTGAAGTGGCCCTTAATAATCATCATGAGTCGTATATGGTAAAATTGATGATGGCATGTAGTTAGATACAATGGGCCACTAGGACTAAGTGTCATCAGAGACTGGGGTCAGGGGACACTATCATATGGGGGATTGGACCCATATGGTTTCCATGAAGGATTTCAACCACCTTGATGAAAAAAAAAGAATAACAAGCATTTTGCACTATTCCACTATGAAAAGAAGCTGATATATTCGATTATTCATACTTATATTCCTACTCAATCAATTCTACTTTTCCAACAAGAAGAAACAAAAATCGACAGTCCGAAAATGGCGAAGGCGATACGAGGAGTAATAGAAGCTGGGCCTGAAGTAGGTACAGTTTTTCAACATTGAACAATGTGAACATAGAAAACATCCATAAACAATGTGTTAGCCCAAGTGGGGCATGATCATTTTTCTGCGAAAAATTATAGTAATATGGATAATGTTCATTTGATCCATGAAATTAGAACCGGCATTGGAAAGTATAAGTTGTATTGAAAGAGGACCTTCTGTAAATCAAGAAATCATTCAACTCCAAAAAGCACCCAAATAACATTATCAGTTTCATTGTTAGCTACAGGAGGTTGTAAGAGCCTACTTCATATATATATATATATAGAAATTACCTTCAATTTTATGAATACAAATGCGAACCCTTTTAATTGAAGAAAATCTCATCGAGCAAATAGGCGTGTTGAATTTCTATAATTTTTTTTTTTGTGAAAATTTTATCAATACATTCGCTCTGAGCACCAAGTATTTCCATATTTACCTTTTCGTACGTAAAAAGTTACGCCCATTTTCAATTTCGACGAAATAAATAGGAGTATGTGAACATTATGAGATTACCGTGAGCCGCATAGGCATCCAACAATAACCAGTACTTTTCGAATTATCTTAAAAATAAATAATTTCACAATTTTCACAAGACAGAAAATACTCGAAATTGATTGAACACTAGATAAAAAATAGATCGGAAGTCATAAGCACACGTACAAAAAATATATAGGGGTAAGTGTGTACTTGACCCTCAGTTTCTTGAATATTCGACAGTTATTTTTTGTTTTGTTTCCCTCACACGATGTAACTCTCAGTGCTGAAGTGATGTACCGATTTTGAGAATAATATGCCATCTAATATGCGAGTAAGTAGAAAAAAACAGTTTTCAATTTCCAACTTTGACACTTTGTATATCGAATATGAAGGGCTAAAATGAGAAATGGTGATTAGAAACTCATATTGTTTTCGTTCAAGGAATATATGGTTAATTGATTGACCTTCTTTTAGCGGACACCCTGTATAACCAAGCCCCATGAAATGGACTATCAGCGCTGATACTCCCTTTCTCACGAAGGCAGAAAACAATATGAAGTACCATAATTGAATCAGAAGTAGAAGTCCAACTTTTCATCAAGTTGGTGGCGAAAACTCTACTGACAGTAGGTCATCCCTATAAGTGTGATGTAGCTTTTACCAAAATAACTCAGCATCCATCACGAAGATACCAAATTCGGATGAACTATTTTCAGCATCTTTAGCATCATGGGCTCAGAAAATTATTTTTCATCAACAGGAACGAATACACCTAATATTGCAGCAGCAGCAATAATAGTCGAAAATAGCAGATGTTTATGGAACATTGTTTGCCGTTAAACAGTCACACGACGGTACCAGAATGGCGGTATACCGAGAGAGCCTGGAAAGAGAGCATCATGATGCGTGTGTTTCCGATGTATTTTGTTATTGTTTAGTGAATAAGGGAGTGAAAAACCCCTTGTTCTTCCCGGAGGTGTTCTGCACTTTCAAAAACCTTGTTTACATCAGGACTCTCGCTCACAGGTGTACGTGGTGCTTTGCCTGGAAAAGCTTGCTTAGTTCGTTACTGGCAATAATATATAGTTAGTTTCCACACTGTCTCACGGCTACTTGACAAACGGAGCTGAAAAAGGAAGAATATAATATGACAGGCTATACAGTTGCATACTGATATTTGTTTGCAAAATAAACATAACCCAATGAACAGAGAATATATGAAATTGAAAACTCATCAGATGAAATCCTTCGCGCAGTACAGGTGTGTACCTTGATTTTATCACAATGAGAAAACAGTGTGACGAGAGTTCAATGTGAGTGCGATTCATTATGATTATTATTGGGTGTTGAAACTGACATGGTTAGTCCCAAAGTAGTTTCAAAGTAGGATTTCCAGCGATCATGTCTCTGAAAAGACTGCATTTCGCAGCATAACATGAGTGCATATACCTACCTATGATGGAAAGGAGTTATGAACGATGCACTAGTGGACCGTTACAGTGGAATCACTGGCACAAAAATGAAGCCTGAAACGGTCGAAACGGGTAGCGGGCAGCGGACAGGATACCGTGAGAGGTAGTGGTGGAGTAGAGAAATTTTGAGCTCTGAAGTTTGCGGATATTTTGGCCAATGGCGGGGGTATTACATATGAAGACCACAGGCAAAGAAGGCGTGATGTAAAAAAATGGGATGTCGAAAAAACCCGTTCTAAAGCATTGGAACCTTCATATTTTGTTCGTTAGGGTGAGTTATATTCCAAATGATATACAAATGGACCTTCCATGTTCATTATCGATGTTTATTCAATAAATTGAATCAACGAGTAAATCAATTCAACCAAAAGAAGAAAAAGACACCTTATTACAGAAAAGAAGGTAAAATGCGCTTTGTCATATGATTCATTACACAACATTATGATTCTTGAACCAACTTTTTTATAAATGAAAATCTCATTTGTCTAAAATCATTAATAGTAGAAATAATCTATTTTTGCGGTGGACACACTTCGGGCACATTTTCAAAGCACTTGAAACGTTTGTAACCACAGTCTTTGCCAATGACATGCGGCTTCTTAAGTTAATTATTTTCATAAAAATCACTCAATCTTCCATATCGTCCTCTTTTTTTTGTTGAGAAATTCAAGGCTAGTGCCATCAAGATTTTACGTCAAGCACGACGTGTTGCAAAGAACAAACTAAGCCATAATTTACTACGAAATGCAAATAAATAACAAAAACGCGAAGGTTAGTTTGACTAAGCGCCTTCTTACCCAGCACCGCACTGACATAGCGCCTTTTCCTATTATAATACTCACGACTGAGCGCATTTTCAGCCTGAATGATAAGATAGGGTGAAACTTTTGAAATTTTTTTAATAGATGACACTGATAACTCAATTTCCTTAGAAATTGACAAAGCGCCTTCTTTGTCTGTGGTCTTCATATTGTTTCTGATTAGTAGAGCTAGAAATTATACAGGGTAGCTTAACTCCATTGAATGTTCTGATTGGTTTCAAATCATACGAGGAAAATAATCAACAGGAAATAACTACTTTCCTGGCTATTTGCCTCGTCGGACATTGAATTACATTTATTGAACACACTGCAATTGTCTTATGTTATTTTTGTCGGTAATGGACAATTCAATGTCATTTCGTTACCGACAAAAGTGTTACCGACAAGACATTTCCTTATCAGCGTATCAATGCAATAGCGAGCATACAATGATGTTCAATTGTGGTTTGACGAATCGTTAATTGTGAATATAATTGATATTTGATTCTGTAAGCAACGATAGTGAATTAATAACTTATTTGCATATGTTACCTAAGATGTTACCGATTAGACTTTGTGAAAATATACTATCGTGTTTTTCGGAAAATAATTCCATAGACGGATTCGTAGGTGGAAGTTGATGAGGATTGAACATTAATCTCACTATAAGTACATATTGAATAAGTAATTTTGCCATCAGTAGTAAGGTTCTTCTGATACCTCTAGCAGACGTTATTATTACTTGCAGTTCGAGTTACCGACCAGATAATTACAACAAGTGTGTCTACCTTGTAAGTTCACTAGTAGGTGAAATGGTTGGGTGAAGTAACTATAATCTATATAAGTTGTTATTATTTTCAATCAGATGGGATGAAACATGTGTATCGAATATACAGTGTGTCCCACTCACCATGCTCATCATGGGTATCTTTCAAACGGTGAGAGATACGAAGTCGGTTAAATGACACCAAATGTGGAGTTTGTCAAGGCCAACTATGATGTGAAAAAATATTTTGATAAAATCTATTCGTTTTTGTTTAATACGCAAAAAAACAGATTCTGATCATTTTCATGTCTCCTCCGTAACTCCTTCATTTATGAAAATATTCAAATGGGAATTTCACATTCACATGGCAGTTTTTCAAAGTGATTTCGAAAAAAATATTAAATTTATACCAACTCTTCTATAATTTGAGATAGCAGCACAAATTTCAGTTTTTTAAATGTAGCTCATAGTTCACTATGACTTAGTTACGATTAACTTTTTTCTCTCTTACAGATGATATGTCGCAGTTATAGTTTTGTGTTGATAACAACGGAGTTATCGTCATTTATACAAAAACAAGAAATTATTTGGAAGTTGCCATCTCGAATTTATGAATTTTAACAAAAATTTAATGATCTCTGACCTCAAAAACCCCCACTCACCAATTTTGAATGGAATCGGACCAAATCTTGTCCGCCATCTTGGAGCAGCCATTTTTTTAAATTTCAAGAAAAATTCCATAATGTATTGTCACCGAAATTATGAACACCTGCCAAATTCCAAGTCAACTCCGGGTTATGGAATTTTTGTTGAAATTGAAAAAAATGGCTGCTCCAAGATGGCGGACAAGATTTGGTCGGATTCCATTCAAAATTGGTGAGTGGGGGTTTTTGAGGTCGGAGATCATGATTTTTTTGTTGAAATTCATAAATTCAAAATGGCGGCTTCAAAATAATTTTTTGTTTTTGTAAAAATGACGATAACATCGTTGTTTTCAACACAAAACTATTACTGCGACATATCATCTGTAAGAAAGAAAAAAAGGTATGTGTAACCAAGTCATAGTGAGCTATGACCTACATTTGGAAAACTGAAGTTGGTGCTGATATCTCAAATTCTAGAAGAGTTGGTATAAATTTCATATTTTTTTCGAAATCAATTTGAAGAACTGCCATGAGAATGTGAAATTCCTATTCGAATATTTTCATAATTAAAGAAGTTACGGAGGAGCCATGAAAATGATCAAAATCTGTTTTTTGCATATAAAACAAAAACGAATAGATTTTATCAAGATATTTCTACACATTATAGTTGGCCTTGACAAACTCCACATTTGGTGTCATTCAACCGACTTCGTATCTCTCACCGTTAAAAAGATACCCATGGTGAGCATGTTAAGTGGGACACACTGTATTCATTTTATTCTCGAAACCTTCACTGAATTTTCAATCTTCACGGTGGGACACGTTACCGACAGGACAATTATCATATTTGGATGGAATTTCTGGAGAACACGTGTTTTGCTAAAACTTATATCGTGAAGACATATATAATTAGAATTTCAGATCATTAGTGATGTCATTCTCAGATTGTGAATATTCTTGATATCGTAGGGGGAAAGGTGATTTATTTTTATTTTCACCCATATATGAAAATGAAAATCTTCAGGAATTGAGGGGGTATATTCCCATTCAAATCGGATATAACAATATGTGTTATTATATCAAAACATGACTTTCCATGTATTCATTATTGAAAAAACATTGAGATATATTGCAGAATTTCACTTGTTCAAACACTGATCTTGATGAGCTTGAAGCTTTCAAAAATTATTCATATCAAACTCGAACGATGAAACTTTGATTCATCAGTGATCTAGTCACACAATCGTGAATGGGTTTGCCCAAATCAGAATTTCTTTTCACACCTTGTATGATGAAGATCAATTTATTCTCCACTACTTACTCATATGACTTCGATTCTCCTGTTGTATTTTGATGGATAATTCACGATATCTCGAAGAAGACTTTGAATTTCAAGAAATTTTCAAGTTTAAGGTTTCCTATTCATTCAATTCCTTCCGAGGGCAGTCGAAATGAACTGAATAATATAATATAATAGATATATGAGTAAAGGTACCTCTGTATATAAGAATTATTCAGGTATTACAATGGAAAAATACACTTCATTAGGCTAATTTCAAAGTGAACTATCACTTGGAGAGCATCTTGAAGGATATCATTTATTACCCTTCTCCATCATTTCATGGCGCTGATCTGCATTGCAGCCAACGCTCTGGCTGTAAATCGCATTCGTTTGCATAGATCGTAAGCTTGGTCGATCATAAAATGTTGATGTTTATGTATGTTTATCGACTTTATAATACTGTACCAAAAAGTTTTCCAATCAACTCCAGTCGATCCCATACTTCACACAGTCTTGAAGTTATGGACAAAGTTCCTATGAAGAGTAAACATCTCTGAATCCACTTCGCCAAGAACTTTGGTGATGCCGGATGTTATACTTCGGAAAAATTTGCTCTCAGGCCCATACATTCTCCATCAGCATAGAGTTTTCAAGTTCATTTTCACTACCGAATATGGAGATGTGAAGAATATACCTGATTGAGTGATTTCATGGAAAAAAAGGTCATTTGATTCACACACAACATGATGTGACATGTCGTAGGTATAGTTTAACCTTCCAGCAGTCGCACGCGGAGTATCACTCCACACGAATATAAAACGTGAGTTTTCTTGAATATACTTCATTCCCTGATTCTGCCGCACCCTAAAATGACGACTTCAGTACGAATCGAATATTACCGATGTGCAAAATTGCTTCGTTTTCGAATTTTATAGCGTAGTGCGGAGTCGTACTCCGCAGCGACCTTAGACGTCTTAGTTATATTGCATATTGCAGTTACACTTTGCAGCTGTTGTCCATTATATTTAGATATCCTACTTAATTTGTCATCATTGCATTTTTTGTATCCTTAGTTACATTGAATTTGTATCTTGGCAATATGGTTCAAGTTTCCATAGAGAAGAGAATTAATATCAAAAAAGTAATGTATGTCAGGTTGATTGAAATAAAGGAAGAAATTGTATACTCTCGCCTCGTAAATCGAAGTTATTCACGTCCCTTATAAGGGTGGTCCTTCAGTCAAGCACACGAATTGTACATTTGGTCTAGTCGAGCCAGATCTCCAGCAAAATACCTACCGTGGAAGATATAGTGCAGTAACATACAGAACCTCTCGCCCGAGCCCGATCAAACCTGAGCAACAACCGTATCGTGAGCAACATCTCCATTCATTTACATTCAATTTCATATCTACGTAAATATTTTCGATATACCCGAAAGGCAATTCTTTAGATTTGAGTTTGTTTCGTACACATTTTTCTACAGTTGATGTTGTATTACCTAGGATATTGATAAAAAATGATAACAAATGAAACTGATCTAGCTGAATTGAAGAAATCACGCGGAATATTGAAAGGTCAACTTACACGTTTTCAGACATATTTAAGATCGCAGGAAAGAGATATAAATATAACTGAATTAGAAGTTCGATCAAAAAAAGTCGAATCAGTTTTTGAGGAATATGATAAAGTTCAATCACGAATAGAACTGTTAGATATCGATGAAGAAGTCAGTCGTGTTGAACAAGAAGATTTATTTTTTGAAGCAATATCCAGGGCAAAAACAATAATCAAAAATGCATTACAAGTATCCGAACATTCACTCAATCCGATTCAAGGTGCTAATTCTTCTTCAACAAATTTGGACCCGTTATCGAATTTACGATTACCTAGGATCAGTTTACCAGTATTTTCAGGAAACTATGATGAGTGGTTAACCTTTCATGATGCTTTTGAACAACTTATTCATTCAAATATAAACCTGACAAATATACAAAAATATTATTACCTAAGATCTTGTTTGAAAGCCGATGCTTGGAAACTCATTCAATCATTAGAAATATCTGCTGATAATTATGTGATCGCATGGGATTTACTCCTGAAAAGGTACCAAAATAATCGTGTTATAGTTAATAACCACATAAGAGCATTATTTGATCTTCCCCTTGTCATGAAAGATTCTGCAACTTCATTAAGACTACTCACTGATAAAGTTCATAATCATTTGAGTGCTTTAGAAAAATTGAAATTGCCCACGAAGCAATGGGATGCTTTGTTGGTACATCTAATCACATCTAAATTAGATAGCACAACTAATCGCGAATGGGAAAATTCGTTGATAGATGATCAATTACCAACATATGCAGAGCTATCAAATTTCCTACATAAAAAATGTTTCATTTTGGAAACTCTAGGTGAATCTTCGAATAGAAAGCCAACACAAACAATTCACAAACAAGTTACAAACAACTCGACAAATAATAATTATAAATTCGATTATAAACCACGTCACGGCACAAGCACGAATTATTTGAAATCACCTCGTAATACTGAGCATGCATTCACTTTAACAGAACGAAATGACGATATTTCGTGTCTCTTTTGTAAGAGTAAGCACCAAATATATCAATGTTCTGAATTCATGAAACTATCGCTCAATCAAAAATATGATGAAATAAAAAGACTACGTCTATGTAGCAACTGCCTAAGACCTGGCCATGTAAGATGGGACTGTAGGTCGGGTGGATGCAAACATTGTAATAAAAATCATAATACTTTACTTCACAACAGCAATAATTATCAATCGAGCAGAATTAACAACCACAATCATACATCATCTAATTCTTCAAATGACACGCCAGGTCAAATTATACCACTTCCCCAAACAAGTAATATTTCCACGAATTTGATAACACAAGCACCCACACATATGTCCGTTCAATCTCCAGGTCAATCTAACACAATATATAGTCAATATTCAAGTTCAATAAGTAACTCTCAATCTCTCGTCTCGAATGAAGTACTAGAAACAAATCATCACGTCTTAGATTCATCACATTCGTCAAATATACAAAGCGATCAAACAACATCACATAAACTAGTTCTATTGTCTACAGTTCAAATCATAATTTATGACAATTTCGGCAATCCACATAGATGCAGGGCTCTATTAGATTCAGGAAGTCAAAGTAATTTCATAACAAGAGAGCTGTGTGAAAGGTTGAGTTTGAAATACGAAGATTTTCAAATACCCGTAGCAGGTATCAATAAAGGTTTAACAACAATCACGCAAAGGACAAGAGCAAGTATCGCATCCCGATTTTCATCATTTGTATCTGAATTAACATTTTTAGTGTTATCAACAATAACACAGAATATTCCAACTATAAGTTTTAATAATGACATGCTTCAATACACAAAAAACGTCAACTTAGCAGATCCAGAGTTTAATATTTCGCGTAAAATCGACGTTCTTCTGGGTGCTAACATATTTTATGAACTGCTTTGTTCTCGGCAATTGAATTTAGGAAAAAATATGCCGATTCTTCAAGAAACCATTTTAGGTTGGATTTTCACTGGTTCAATATACATACCTAATTTTGCTACTAACAGCTCAGTATGCAATTTTTCACACGAAATCACAAATGAAATGCTAGATGACTCGATAACAAAATTTTGGAAATTAGAGGAAATTCCTCAAAGCAAAATTATGTCAAAAAACGAACAACGTTGTGAAATGTATTTCAATCAAACCACGACTCGAAATGACGATGGTAGATTTATATTTAGATTACCATTTAGTTCTGAGTTCCTAGAATTGGGAGACTCATTGGTAGGAGCTAGAAGACGTTTTCGTTCTCTGGAATATCGTTTTAAACGAGATGAAGAACTAAAAAGAGAATATGTCAATTTCATGAAAGAGTACGAGGTTCTAGAGCACATGACACCCCAAAAAACAGTTGACGATATAATAAGCAACCCTTCATATGTACTACCTCATCACGCTGTCATAAAATCATCAAGTACCACTACACGCTGTAGAGTAGTATTTGACGGATCCGCAAAGACGAATAATGGCACCTCATTAAATGATCATTTACTGGTAGGTCCTGCTATTCAGGATGATCTATTTTCAATCGTTTTGAGGTTCAGACTCAGACGATATGTATTGAGCGCTGATGTAAAAATGATGTTTCGACAAATTTTAGTGCATCCTGATGATCGAACCTATCAGCAAATTCTATGGAGGTATGATGAAACAGACCCTGTGAGATTTTATACTTTCAATACTGTTACTTACGGAACGGCCTGTGCACCATATCTAGCGACAAAATGTTTGCAACAGCTTTCATTTGATTATGACGAGATTTATCCACGTACTTGTGATATAATTAGAAATTCGTTTTACATGGACGATTCACTCATCAGTTTGGACACGATAGAAGAAGCTTTAATAGAATATAAACAAATTACGGAGATATTGAAAAGTGCAGGTTTCCATTTAAGAAAATGGTGCTCCAATGAAAGCACAATTTTAAATGCAATTTTAGGTAAAAATACGAATGTAGATAACTTGATACAAATTCACGATAACAAAATTTTGAAGACATTAGGTATTGCGTGGAATCCGATGACAGACACTTTGAATTATTCCATAAAAATAAATGTAGATGAGTCGAACCAAACGAAACGAACCGTATTAGCTGCAATAGCGCGGATTTTTGATCCTCTGGGATTAATTGGCCCAGCTACAATAAAAGCAAAACTGTTTATGCAAGAACTATGGCAGAAAGGTATTTCTTGGGATGATTCTCTACCAGAAGACATATCAGATCATTGGAAAACTTTCACTATTCAAAGTCAATCGTTAAACAATATATCCATTAATCGTCACGTAATTTGCGAAAACGCAATCACAATTGAAATGCACGGATTTAGCGACGCTTCTGAAAAGGCTTATGGGGCGTGTATATATTTGGTATCTAAAAATTCAGAAAATAAGATTTTTTCAAAACTCTTGTGCGCAAAGTCAAGAGTTGCACCGCAGAAAAAGTGCACATTACCGCGGTTAGAACTGTTAGCAGCATGTTTACTAGCAAAACTGGCGCATACTGTAAAGCAAGTTCTCAATGTCCACATTCATAAAACACAGTATTATTGTGATTCTACTATAGTTTTGGGATGGCTAAATCATGAACCCAACAACCTTAAAACGTTTGTTGCCAATCGTGTTTCAAACATTATCGAAATAACTGATGTCCTTGAATGGAAACATGTAACCTCTGAACATAATGCGGCTGACATAATTTCAAGAGGAATTAATCCGAATGAATCAGCAAATTCATCAATGTGGTGGAATGGACCGCAATTTTTATGTGGTGAAATTGCGAATTTTGATCACTTCGATAGTAATGCAATAGAAGATTTACCAGAACTTAAACAATCCGTGATCGCATTAGTAAACACACTAACATATGATTTAGACATTTTTGAAAATTACTCGACTCTGAAAAAACTGCAAAGAGTCGTCGCATATTGTTTAAGATTCAAGATAGTTGCTCTGAAGACGAAACCAATTCATGGTTCTTTGACGGTGGAAGAGTTGGATCATTCTCTGAAAGCAATTATCAGACTGGCGCAAAATAAAGAATTCCAAATTGAAATTTTCAAACTCAAATCCTCTCAAAATGTAGGTTCGGGCAGCAAACTATCCAGTTTGAACCCCTTTATAGATGAAGTTGGTATACTCAGAGTGGGAGGAAAATTAGATCACTCAAATTTAGATTATGAACAAAAACATCCAATAATTCTACCCAAAAAACATAGACTCACGCGTTTAATTGTAGAACATGAACATTCAAAGCATTTGCATGCTGGTGTTCAAAATTCATTATCAATCATACGTTTGCGCTATTGGCCAATCGATGGCAAAAATTTAGTAAAAAATGTGATCAGAACATGTATAAGATGCTTCAGAACTAATCCCAATCCCGCAAGATTTCTAATGGGCGAATTACCACGTGCACGGGTGATTCCAAGCAGACCCTTTACTCGAAGTGGAGTGGACTATGCAGGTCCTATTTTTATAAAGGATGGTACATTGCGCCGAGCTAAATTAGTGAAGTCTTACATATGTATATTCATTTGTTTTTCAACACGAGCTATTCACATTGAACTTGTGAATGACTTGACCACGGATAGTTTCTTGAATGCGCTAAAGCGTTTTATTTCTCGACGAGGAAAACCTCTAGAGTTACTTTCAGACAACGCCCAGATAGCACACAATCGCCTAAGGTCATCCTCAATGTGTCGCCAAACGCCTGGAGAGGACGTTCTATTTTCTACAACCTGAGAACATCATCAGGCGTAAATTTAGCGCTGTAATTGTCCTAAATGAGTTCTTTCAGTGACAGCCTGAGGATGTAAAGAATTTCGTGCCTACGGACGTCTTCAGATGACATTCCATGAAATAACGTGTCATCGAAGACACAAGGAAGAAAAAGAAGAACTAGAATTGAGGTTATGTCTCATGATAGTCATGATTTGTTCAAGATACATCATAATATTAATGATTATATCAAAATCATTAGAGTATTCATTGAATACCTCCATCATGCATTCATCAAATTTCTATTTCACAAAATGATTGCGAGAAGAATTTATTGCACAGAATTAAAAGATAACAATAACAAAAGGATGATAATCTCTGTTGATGACATTTCTCTCAGGTAGCAAGAAACAAAGGTGAGTAAATACTAAATAGAATCATTGATAATACCGGACATGAAATATTGATACATTCATATACATTATTTATTGTTTCAGGAGGTTATTGAGAACACAAACTTGATGATATCATCATAGCAAACATGTTTTATTCCAAGATATCTTTGCTTCTTCAGAATCTATAAAATATTGTATGGAAGCTTGAACATTCAGTATGAATTCAATAAAGGTAGGTACCTGAATCAAATCATTGATATAGTAGGTACTGGACATGAAATGTTAATAGGTCAATTATTTGTTTCAGATGAAGTTATTGAGAACACAAGATTGATGATGTCATCAGAGCAAAGATGTTTCATTCCAAGATATTTTGGCTTCTTCAAAATCTATGTGAGATTTTATGCATGTTTGCACTTTCAGTAAAGGTAGGTACCTAAATCAAATCATTGATATAGTAGGTACTGGAACATGAAATATTAATAGCTACATTATTTGTTTCAGGAGGTTATTGATAACACAAAATGATGATATCATCAGAGCAGAGATATTTTATTCCAAGATATTATGGCTTCTTCGGAAATAATGAAAGATTGTACATAATAATGCAGACTTGAACTTTCAGTAGATTCAATAATGGTTGGTACCTTACTATATAAATCATATCATTGATAGTAAGTACTGGACATGAAATATTAATACATTGTTTGTTTCAGATAGTTTTGCTTCTTCAGAATCTATAAAATATTGCATGAAGGCTTCAACTTCCAGTTGATTCTGCATCAGGAATGTCCAGAGTTCAGAAATCAAAAACAACATGGAAAAATATAACTACCAATAGGCAATAACTTCTAGTAGTGCTCAACAAGAAGCTGAAATACATTTCTTCAAAAAGGAAATTGAAATTTTTCAGAATAAGTTATAAATAATAGAATGTAAGTTTTTCATTTGGTTTTTTATTTGAACCTATTATAAATAGAGGGAAATTTTGCAAATATCATGAGATCCATATTATTTTGAAGAAATTATCATTTGCATAATACAAGGTGAGTCAATAGTGTGTTATCCTTGTATATTAGCCAAACCATCAGATAAATAGATAAAATTCAAGTACAACAGTAATAGGGTTTCATGAGAACTTTCACATTAAATTGTTTTCATATCTGTATAGGGTGTTTCAATTCCAAGATATATTGACTGATGATTGTTTTTTTTTTCAAATGGGTCACCCTGTATACTATTGCATTTTTAGGTTCTCCCTGAAGAGCTGATTTCATCAATGTATCACACTTGGGGTCTAGCGGGAATGATTACAGAGATATAGGGTGTTCAAAAACAAGATTTTTCAATTTTAGGATTTTTTTGTGGAAACTATTCAATATATTGGTCAAAACGGCTCACATTTCCTTATGAACTTTTGATTTACTATCTAATGACATTCAATCGGAACAAATAGAGGGTGGTTCAACATTCAGAACACTGATCAGCTTATTGTATCTGTTCCAAATAAATATCAGTAGATAGCTGATCAAAAGTTAAGACAGGGGCATGTGAGCCGTTTTGATCGTTAATGAATAGTTTCGACACAAAAAATCCTACATTTGAAGAATCTCGATTGTCAACACCCTATATCTCTGTAATAATTCCCACTAGACACCAAGTGTGATGCATTGATGAAATCAACTCTTCAGGGAAAACTCAAAAATGTAATAATATACAAGGTGTTCCATTGAAAAAAACCAATCATCAACCGATATCTTGGAATTCGAACACCCTATAGATATGAAAACAACTTTAGGTGATTGTTCTTATGAAACCCTATTACTGTTGTACTTGAATTTTCATTTTATATATCTGACGGTTTGGCTAATATCGGAGGAGAACACACTAGTGACTCATTCTGTATACGAATAATATTCTCCCATTAATCTTGAACCTCCTTGAAACATCATCAAAAACCGCCTCAAGTTGTTACTATGATGTCCTGAGGTTGTCTCAAAAGATTTTATAGGGATGTTCTGAGACGTTATTAGTATGTAGAGAATGTTAACAGGAGGACGTCTTAAGAATGTCCTCTGGCTCGCTCTCGACGTCCTGAGGACATTATTGTGAACGCCTCAGAAGGGCCTCAAAAGGAATTTGTGCTATCTGGGCGGTTCCAATTTTGTTGGAGCTAGTAATTATTTCCTCGAACTGAATAATTTGTTATCAGATAACAAACATAGTAGAAAAATAGTAGATTTTCTCGCCCAAGATCAGATCAAATGGTCTTTCATTCCAGCTAAATCTCCACATGTAGGGGGAATATGGGAAGCTGCAGTGAAATCTATGAAGTTTCATTCAAAACGTATCCTAGGTAATGCTTCTGTTACGTTTGAGGAGATGTGTACTATTCTGACTCAAGTAGAAGCATGTCTAAATTCTCGTCCTCTCTCACCTTTATCGGACGATCCCCACGATGTTACCCCGCTCACTCCCGCTCATTTTTTAATTGGCGATTCACTGTTGGCAACTCCTCAAGATGATATACAAGATATCAGTTTCAACCGTTTATCCCGTTATCAGCGGATGCAACAACTATTCCAGCAATTTTGGTCCCGTTGGTCTACGGACTATTTGACAAGATTGCAGCAACGAACGAAGTGGAAGATCAGAGATCCTGTTCATATTAAGGTGGGAACCTTAGTAATTTTGATAGAAGACAACATCCCGCCACTTCGTTGGCCACTTGCGAGAATAGTACAACTACATCCTGGAGCAGATAATGTGGTTCGTGTGGTTTCTGTGAAAGTATCGAATGGTGGTTTATTCAAGAGATCACTCGGCAAAATTTGTATTTTACCAATAGATGATTGAAGTTGAATTATGTAATTCCTAATATCTATTGCAAGATTTGTTTATATATCACTGTTTATTTTCAACCATATTGAAAGTTATTATATCCTTTCAAGGTGGGCGGCATGTCCATTATATTTAGATATCCTACTTAATTTGTCATCATTGCATTTTTTGTATCCTTAGTTACATTGAATTTGTATCTTGGCAATATGGTTCAAGTTTCCATAGAGAAGAGAATTAATAAAAAAAAGTAATGTATGTCAGGTTGATTGAAATAAAGGAAGAAATTGTATACTCTCGCCTCGTAAATCGAAGTTATTCACGTCCCTTATAAGGGTGGTCCTTCAGTCAAGCACACGAATTGTACAGCTGTTTTGGGCGTTTTAGGCAAAAATTTTGTCTCATTTAATGAATGATATTTCATAACGTTTTGTAAACACACATGATCGATGCTACTGTGATATATAAGAATACACACCCAATTTTATTGTAGTCGATGTGAAGAATTCATGTGCTTATTGGAACCAGCTTTATTTATTTGCAGAGATTGCCGATGAATCATTGGTGGTTTTAGATTGAAATATTTTCAGGTTGTCCTCAAATTAAAGTGTTTTTGTTCGAATTCTATTTATCAAATCTTCGATAGTTGTCCTATGGTAATCTTGGGTTTTGTTATTGAACAAATATATTTTTATTGCAATTTTGACATTTCACTTCGTAGAGATATTCATGTCCAAAGGCATACTGATGAAATCTTTGGAAAAATTCAAGTCATCATGTTCAAACCACCCGAATTCTCCATTGCGGAGTCAGACTTCGCAGCGACAGCCTATGTCCTTTTGAAGGCGCGACTACTGGAAGGTTAACCTTCCAGTAGTCGCACGCGGAGTATCACTCCGCACGAATATAAAACGTGAGTTTTCTTGAATATACTTCATTCCCTCATTCCGCCGCACTCAGTACCTTCCTAAAATTACGACTTCAGTACGTATCGAGTATTACCGATGTGCAAAATTGCTTCGTTTTCGGATTTTATAGCGTAGTGCGGAGTCGTACTCCGCAGCGACCTTAGACGTCTTAGTTATATTGCATATTGCAGTCACACTTTGCAGCTATTTTGGGCGTTTTAGGCAAAAATTTTGTCACACATGATCGATGCTATTGTGATATAAAAGAATACACACCCAATTTTATTGTAGTACATGTGAAGAATTCATTTGCGTATTAGAACCAGCTTTATTCATTTGCGGAGATTGCCGATGAATCATTGGTGGTTTTAGATTGAAATATTTCCAGGTTGTCCTCAAATTAAAGTGTTTTTGTTCGAATTCTATTCATCAAATCTTCGATAGTTGTCCTATGGTAATCTTGGGTTTTGTTATTGAACAAATATATTTTATTGCTATTTTGAAATTTCACTTCGTAGAGATATTCATGTCCAAAGGCATACTGATGAAATCTTCGGAAAAATTCAAGTCACCATGTTCAAACCACCAGCCTATGTCCTTTTTAAGGCGCGACTACTGGAAGGTATACTGAGGGGAGGAGATTGCGGCGCGTTGTCCGCTATAATTCGCAAGATAGCAGTTTACGATGCGAAGGAGTTGTCGGTTCTAATATGACTTAGGTGGACATTTTGTTTGGGATTTTTTGCTTTCTGTATATGTATCATAGTTTGACTGAGGGAAGGAGTTTGCGGCGCATTGTTTGCTCGTATTCGCAAGATAGCAGTTTACGATGCGAAGGAGTTGTCGGTTCTGATTTGACTCAGGTGGACATTTGGTTTGGAATTTTGTGCTTGTATTTCTAGCAGCACCCCAGTATTCTAGAAGTAGTTCGCAATTTACTTAAGCTGTAGGTTCTACTTTCCCTAACTCTGCACAAGATTCGACTCCTGAAGATTTTTGAACACGATCATGATGGGGTGGATGAAGGACGGTAGGTGTTTATAAATAGATACTCGGAGAGATATATGAGCACAATATTCATCTAATAACTGGATCATCAATAAATGTTGATGAATCGAAGAATTGATGAACTCCAATGATATAATCTTATGTCATGATAAAATGTTATAGAACCGGAAAGGAACATTGAGCGTGCTTATTCGGCGTATACAATGAAATTTTAGAGGTTGAATTTTCCACCTAAGTATAACGCTGTATAAATATTCCAGATGAAATTGTGATTGAAAAAAAACATAAGTGAGAATATAACCCAGGTAACAAGCTGACGTTATTCGTACGTCATTATCACGTCAGGCCTGACATCAAGATGACTTCCAAAATGACGTCATAGTGATGTTTATATGACTTTCAAAGTCAAAGACAAATTACGTCATTTTCATGTCGTCAAAATGACGTCACCCTATAGGCGTCAAAATACCGACATCCTTATGGCGTCAAAATGACGTAATCCTTACGATTATCCATATCACTAAAATCTTCTGCACGTTCCAGTTTATTTTGTGCTGTTTCGAAATTTTCTGTAGGTAAAAAAAACACTGTTATATCAGGTTTGTATCAATATCATCAGAAAAGATCAGATTTTTTTTGAAGAATTATGTTGATGTTCCTTTATAACCACTTTAAATAGGAAATAATATTATAGGTGGGTACTATAATCACCAGTTCCATCAAATTTTCTTTCTATTTAGAACTTATCCCATTCGGATTATGCACTCGAGAGATTTCTCAGAGCCCTATGATACTCCTTCAATGGCGGCCAATTCACGTTTTGCTTTTTGGGCGTATACCACTTCTCTAAAATGATGGCCAAGCTGCCATCCTCAAATTCTACTACTTGATACATGATTATGAATAAGTATGACCACCACACCAGACCACATAGATAGCCAAATAACATGATAATGATGGCCTTCTATATATTGTTATTTTGTTGTTATGGTCATCATGGCGGCAACGGCGAAGCGAAAGTGAACGGCGATTCGCAACCGGCAACTGCTTGGCGCTTGGCCGCTTGGCTTGGCTTGGCGCTGGCGGTCGACGTTCGCATGTCTGCGCAAGGTCCGTGCCGACGAGGTGCCGACCAATCAAGTACAGTTTTCTTCTCACTCTCCCGCTCTGATTTGAATTCGAATTGCGAAATAACAATGTTATAAGATTTTTATGACGTGAAATTCGGTCTGATGATTTAAATAGCTATAGGGAGAATACTCTGCACGGAAGGTATATAATTGACAATTATCAGAGACCATCGAAAACACAAATCTCGCACAGATAAGAGAAAAAGTTATTATAAAGCATAATATATGATGAGTGACATAATAATATATGTAATATAACATAACTACAAACGTATTCATATGTAGGAGATGGAAAACTTTATGATTATGAATTTTCTTCGATGTTGATTGCTCAATAAATAATGGTAATGATTAGTCATGATAATGATCATCAGATGATTTCATATTGTCGGCATATCGAGGACGTCAATATAACGTCATATTAGGTACGTCAAAATGACGTCAGCTTGTTACCTGGGAAGTGATAGTGATTTCGATATGGAATCAAATACCTACGAATGTAATTAAAATGATTCTGAATACTTGCACCTAATGAATATCGCAGATACTACCATATAAACTGATTTATATAATATATCGTTTCTTAAAAATCTTTCAACATGTTTTCTCAGTCGATGACCATTTCTGATCAGCACATGACAGCGAAACTTATGTTTATCTGTAGCATATGTAGAAGTGATATGATAGTAACATAATTCTGATTATTGATTTCTGTATCAATTGGCAAAATACTACGTTGGTGATCAAGAAGTTTTTTTTTCAACGGGGAGCAACAGAGTATCTCACCACGAGCTGCATATATAATGTTTTTTCCTACAAACGTCAAAAAAGTATAAGAACACCGAGAGAAATATCTATAAGCCGTTATAAAACAAAATTTCATAACCCTTGAAAGATATTTGAATTGAATAGGCGTCAGCATATTTTTCTTTTCTCTTTGATCAGGTTCATCATTGAAGAAAAAATCATTTAATTGTGAAATAACACCCATATGAGAATGAGATGACGTTCATATAGGGCTCAAATGACTATATCATTTCAATTTAATACGATGATATTATAAAAATTGAAAGATAATCATTTTGATATAACTTCTGTCAAATTTCATAGTGAGATGATATGCATTTCTATATCAACCCGGTGTCGCTCAGGTGGGGTCTCAGATGGCCAGACAAATTCCGAATAACTGGCATTTCAATTTGAATGCACGAAAAATCAATTGATTAGTTCCTTGCGTTAAGGCGACAACATCAAAGGAATTGAAATCCAATTAATGAGCGCAGTGCGGAACAGCAGCAAAATCAAAAGGATAGGAATTTTTCCACGGGGTGGTGGCACTATGGCCTGGGAAAATTTCGAGGACAGTGGAAAAATTCTCATCCCATTGTTGTTCATTTCATGAACAATGTGTGGAAAGGACTTTGGGCTTTTTTTATTCACTCAACATTCCATTTCACTTTGAGCATTGAGGCTGAAATAGCTAATAGTAATCGGTGTACATATGCATCGGTATCTACGTGTGTATACTGCATATCGTTGAAATTATTGTCAGTTCTCAATCATTCACCTAAGTGGAATTCATTCACTTGAGTTCAATAATGATTATTAATTTCCTTGAGAGAAATGCCTTGAATAATGCTGATTCCTCAGGAAAGTTTGAGAAAAGTCTCTGAGAATCATTCAGCATGACATCAATATCGTCACGAAATAAAATATCCCAAATCAGTATCAGATATTACTACTACTATTATAATTCCAATGTTCCAATTTATCAAGTTCATTACATTCCTCAGCATATCAACTGTCCTTGGTCGTGACATATCATTTTCAATGAAATGAACCTTTGAGGTGATCGAGCATGATCCACGTAAGAAAACTTGACTTTCATGCCGAATAGCTGACGAATAAATTTCTTCAGCTCAATCTGTACCCCCTGTTATTGAGTATCAACCCTCAGCAAATCCCAATAATCATGGGTAAATAAAGTCACATTCGAATACTGTTTGTTGGTGAATCGAAAAGGTGGTACATTCATTGTTCCAAATTTGGAATTTTCTCTTCTCGTTTCAATTGAATTCGAATATGGATATTATTTCAATATACGTGTATTGAGGACAAATCAGATGAGTCGCTAAAAAATTGCACTGTGTTTAGATAATTTTCCTATCAAAGAGCCTAAAAAAAAAATTCACTAGCTTGTCAGTGACAATATGTATTGAAGAAGGTATGGAGAAGAGAAATGAAGGAACCTTTATACCTTGGACGTTTCGGGACCGAATCTGCTTCCGTTCGTTTTCAACATAAAAGATGGTTATTTGAATTAGAATCTGTCTTGAAACTTTTCAGTTCCCAGTGACAATTGTCAAAATTTGATATTTTTTTTACATACCTTAATCTCTCTTCTTCAAACCATTTTCAATACAAATTGACAAGCTGACAAGCTAGTGATTTTTTTCCATGAGCTCTCTGATGGGAAAATTATTTCAACGCAGTGACATTTCGAGGCAAATCATCTGATTTGTCCTTACTAAACGTAGAGAAGTCGGAAAAATAAAGTCACATTTGTGGCAAAATGTCACCTATTCCTTGTTACTTATATATACGAAGCTCCCATTCATGACGATACTCAATATGTAGATTCACTACATGATTTGGAACCGTTGAAAAATGTATGTGAAGATGATGTGGATCCATTAACTGCAGGGAAACTATAAATCAAGCAGTCTCCCATATTATTTTTATGCTATTGAATGATATATGATATCAATTTGTTTCAGGTATCCTGGGTTCGTCATCGAGACATCCATCTTCTCACTGTAGGTAGATATACATATACGTCTGATCAGAGATTCGAAGCAGTGCATACACCACATACTGAAGACTGGACTCTAAGAATAAGATATCCTCAGAAGAGGGACAGCGGCATCTACGAGTGTCAAATCAGTACTACACCACCAATAGGACACTTCGTATTTCTAACTGTTGTTGGTGAGTCATACGTTCTTCAAGATGCACAAAGACTGATTTATGTGAAAGTGGAAATAACGGTGTGTTAATCTTCTATTCGAGATAGTACATGTAGAATTGTGATAATCATCAAGATTTAAACTATCGAAGCGCTACAGAACAATTAGAAAATTGGCCGCTGCATGGGATTTCTGGTGTCAGGATCTGCAATGCCGAATGAATCTGATGAATATTCACTTTAACATAAGATGCTCTTCCTATCTCAAATTCATTCTACGACACACTCGAATTCCTCACTGGGGAAAATTTCTAATAACCATAGTCAGAAATCGAATTATCCCAGCAAGAAACCCTAATAGCATAGGGGACAAGCGAGTTATCACCTGTGATTATAAAGGCGACTTTGCTGATTATAACCCACCTGCGATTATTAGATAAAGAACCTTGCTGTCACTAGCGAGTGCATCTGTATGATGCTATTAGACGATGTTTTTGTAGTAGGTATCTGACTTTGCTACCGCTAGTGAGAGTGAGTGCATCTAATAATGGGAGTAGGGCAATGTTATAATCGTAGGTAGGGAACTTTGCTACTATTGATGGGTGATCATTTAGATAGTTGCATGATCTTCTTACTGTATAGTTATTCAGTTATATTCCAGGATTGTTGTCATCAAGAAAGGTGAAATTCTGACTGATATCCACTTTCACTTCCCATAATTTCCACCCTGATGTTTGGTATGAATAGCAATTTATTGATTACTAATAAAGAAAATTTCGGACCAATGATCTTTGAAATTCAATAGATCAATTGATTCATGCACCCTCAGGAAAAACGAAAAACCAAAGCGTTTTTTGAGTGATTGATGGAAAAAATAATTTTTCTGAAACCTTTTGAAACCATTGTATTTCGAAAACTAGGCAAGTTATTACAGATGCGTACAGGAAAACAAAATGTTACTAGTGAAATCATTCAAATAATTTCATCACCTGGACATTTTTGCTCACAATAAGTTTTCAGACCAGATTCTATAGAGTTGCTCTGAAATATATTTGACCATTTTGAAGTTTTATGATACCAAAGAGAGGAAAATGTTATTGAATGTAATATATTCAAATTTCAGACGAAATACCTCGAAACAACTCACCTTCATCATTCCATCAATCCTGGTATAATAACTGAAGCACTCAGATCTACGAAAGCACTGAAATGAGGGACACAAAAGATATTTTCATTCGTTTGAAAATGTTTCCATTTTATATTTGAATTCAGATTCGGATTTTGAATAATGAATTGAATTCAAGAGGGGAAGTATTCGTAACTGTCGTGTCGTCGAGATTGTCGTCCTGTACATGGGTTTGCATCAAGAGACCAACTGTGAATGATTGATCAAGATGTCTGACGAATGTTTACAGAGAGGAGGACAAATAAGCGAAATATTGAAAAACGATGAGTAGGCGCTAAATAACCCCAAGTTGGTTCGTCAAATATTATTTTCGTGGCAGACTGACAGTTGTATTATTGGAAGTGAGTGCAGTTCTATGCGATGAACCTCACAGCCACAAGCATATAACTCACTAGTAGTAGTTCAGCTAGACAATTATAAA
This sequence comes from Phaedon cochleariae, assembly GCA_918026855.4. NCBI lineage: Eukaryota > Metazoa > Arthropoda > Insecta > Coleoptera > Chrysomelidae > Phaedon > Phaedon cochleariae. The sequence continues at coordinate 18,892,026 of OU896721.1, forward strand.
AAAAATCATGCTGTCCCAGAGTGGCTGCCTGATAGCTACAGCAGTATACCTTCCTGTGGCAGGAAATTCACTTTCAGCAGAGTCGTTATTGCTATCAAAGGATTCGAAGGTGCTGCTTCTATTCGACAATGTATAACGGTAATATGATTTCTTGTAGTGGTAGCAAGAAATATCTCAGCAAAAACTCTAATTGCACAATTTTTCTCAGTGTTTAGTCTCCTTCAAGTGAGAAAACTTACAATTAATAAAACATGAAAAACATAATATAATAAACATTCAACTCGACATTCAAAGACACTAGATGGATGCGGATAAATCATTCGACTTTCGACAGCATCGAGCAACATCAAAATAGGAGGTGGCATTTTTATTCACAACAGTGATATTGATTGAAGTATCATTATAATGATGATTAATTAATTAAAATTAAAATTACCACTTTCAAGGGTATTCTCTTTAGTGGATCATTAATTCATTAACTACTCTGATTCAAATTTATCATGTTCTTATTACCATTGGTGAATGATTTTTTCTATTATTATTATTATCAAAATTATATCATATGCTGTTGATGGTGCGCTGAATAATATCTTCATACTAGGTAAGAAAATTCCACTCATCACACCAATAAGATAGAAATCGAAATCAGAATCCAGGTTTGTCTCAAGGAAAAGCAAATAACTTCTCTCAAGTATTTCAAAAAAAACACTCTGTGACGCAAAATCATGTGGATATGTTTCGATATTTGGAAAGAGCAGGAAAATATGAATTGATGTACTTACTTTTCACGAGCGCAGATCCTATTCGACAGATTGTTTATTATTATGTTTTGAAATATTAAGCTCCAATTTTAAGACATTTTTGTTGAACTCGTAATTCTAAATCCATTTCGCATACAAGGAAATAATAGTCTTCAAAGTTCAACATAATTCGAGTCAAATTAAGTGAACTATCGATAGATTCGTTAGTTTCGACAAAATAAATTTCAATGAGCTAAAGAATCTTGAAGGGGTCATTTTGAAGACGTATATATCACCAAATGAGATGTGGAAGTTATATTTATCATTTATATTATCGTTATTCGAATTTATGACACCAACATGAAACAATATTTCTTCTACTACCAGGGGCTATTATTATTTGATCAAAAATAGTGAAAATTCCTTGAATCAACGATTTATTAGGAATATGTAACAAGAAAGTGTCGCATGGGTTGGCCGTATACATATATTTGTCGTGGATCAATTGTGTTCTCGATTGTCGCCCATTCTCGTAACAAGTGTGGAAAGTGATTCTTTTCTGCACGCGACTGCCGTTGACACGAACGACGCGATGCGGAGTTCTTGCAAGCAGTCGAATACGGGAAAGAAACTTTCCGCATGAGTAAAGAACTTGTAATTTTCGTAACAAGTGCGGAAAGACACTTTCCACATGAGTTAGGAACAATATTTTTTTTCAAGCGTAGGAAATTGATTGATTCGTTCAATTAAATGTTCATTCATATAAAAACAACTAACAAGAGGAATATATTCTCTATCTACTGATAATTAGTAATAGCTATATTGTGAACTTACAGTTTGACGCATCATGTATAGGTTCATTGCGGAAGCCAGCAGGCCCATAGTGTTTGGTCTGTAGGTTTCAGACACTTCGAAGAAATGAGCCAAAAATTCGTCTTCTCTATTCGGTATTTTCATTTCTTTATTGTTGCACCATTCAATATAACGCGTGTATACCTTTTCATACCTTCCTGAAAACTTCGTTGGCAATGACGCATCTGTATCGCATCCCTATAGCTGGAAGTTTTTGATCAGAAAATGACACTTCCCGAACTAAACTGCGTGCTGGTATAGGGTGAATCACGCACGCTTGTAGAAAAAAAAAATATCGACATGAATCGAAATATAGGAAGTATTGATTCATAAATAGAAATTGCCGCGAATGAAGCAATTCATTCATTTTTGTTTGAGTGAAAAAATTAAATATGAAATCAATTTTCACTTTACCGCATACTAGAGCGGTGAAGTTACACTTTACAACACTCAGTGCGGTGAAATTTCTCATTACGAAACTGAAATCAGTGTCGTAATGTTTCACCTTACATATTGGAAGTTGATAAATGTTTCTCAAATAAAACAATATAAAATTTAGAAAGAAGTTGATACTGATGGCAATATGATTCGAGTTCTTCCTGTATGATTCTCCTCAAAATCGTCGTATATTCAACTACAAATTATTATTGCTACAAATTCAACCAACTTACGATGAACTGAGAGGACATTACGCAATTATAAACTTCAAGAAAGCAACAAAGCAGCTCCTCTCGTATATTCAACGAAACTGAAGTTGCATGTCTTCTAAGATAATTATTCTAACTAGTTTCGTAAACATTTGAATAACTGCCATCTGGATTGTACTTGATATTTCGAAGTTTATCAAGATTCCACCAGTTGTATCTTGTGATATAGTGCTCCGAGTTTCGAGGAAATTCAGAATTAGACGGAAATTACACTGTGGGTATCATTCCCACAAGAGGGGCAGCATACCTACTTCGTCGAGATACGAGTATCATCGTGCTGTAACCGAATATAAAAGTTGAATATATTTCCAGACTCAATGCCACAAAGAATCAGTTCGTTCATTTTTCGTTCATAACACAGACTCCATATGGAAATTGGCATTGAAATCAGTGCAAATATTTCGAAACCTGAGATAGCTCGACGTATACTATCGAATGACACTAATAGAAACCATATAGTGATGATTATTTTCTTCGTATGATTTTAAACCAATCAGAACGTTCGATTGAGTGAGGCTACCTCGTATGATTTCGATTATACGTGGTGATTATACAGACAGTAACTAATTATTTCCACTTCGTGAATTTTGACGTTATTATTAATTTATTAATCCTTGAGTCGATTCGGAGCTTCACCGTTGGAAGTGATAGACGAGTGTGTTCAAAACAATGAGCCTCATAATACAGTAGGAAAAGTATGTATGGAAACAGTTCCTTACATTTTGTAGTGAGAGAAACTACGTACTGAATGATTCGATTCCTACTGAAATGATAACAACTATTTTGAAAAATTGGACTTTCAATATGCGGAAATGTGATGGAGAGAATTATGGAGGAGATATTGTGGAAACCATATGGAACGTTAAGGCGAAACAAATCAAGAAACAAATTAATGAAGAATTTCAATAGAGCAATAATTGGCCCTTTTTCCGGTCCAATATTTGTGGAGGCACGAAAAGCGAGAAATTCAAAAAGAAGGGAGTTCCAATCCTTTCCGGATAAGAGGAAGGTTAGCAAATGAATCAAAAAACCAGCAGAATCAGCCGGTTTAGACATCACAAATAAAAAAATTTTAAATCATTTCTATAATAGATATCATTAAATACTTCGATGAATCTTCAATATAAATTATATTCCTCAATTCGAAGATTTATTATTTTTTATTGATTATGTTCTTCATTTCACTATAGCAACATCACTGATTCAAAAGGAAAGATAAATTGATATGGATTATACAGAGTCGTATCCTACAATTTCCATCGGACTACTGTCGTTCCACTATTGGCAAAAGCAGGACTAGCAGGAGTAACGGAACAATAACTGATTAAAATGACAGGTCATGATAGTAATAGTTCTATTGAACTGTATCTGCAATTGGATCAAGAGCATCACGAGAATATAATAAATCAGATGAGAACCAAACAGAGACAGGGCTGAGAATAACACGAATAAAAAAATGCTGTTCATAATTATTTCAATTTTCACTGCACGAATATGTATACTTGAATTAATACATTGTGTCTTCCGTTCAGAACTATACTCGAAATTAATCGCATCGAATACAATTCGAACTTCAAAATCTTCAAGGTTATACATCTCTAACTTCTTGCATAATTACAAATCGGGACCGTGCAACATAATAATATTTCTGCTGCGCGGTCGGATTATTTAAACTGTCGAACTGACACTCTTTGTATAATTATGCAACAAGTTATCGATGTATAACCCGAAAATTTTGGAGCACTTGTACTATCAATACTGAAAATAATATTTGGGGTGCGACCCATTTATCCACCAGAACTTCTACACTGTTCGAATTCTGACCTAACCTCTGTTTGAATATCCGTGCGGAATAAGTTACAATCACGCGGAGTTAGATCATTTGAATTTTCCTAAAGTGGCGTGCAATTTTCGGGATGAAATGTACCGTTTATTTAAAGATTCAGATTAAATTTGGTATCATGGGAATATTCGTTTGATTGTATCATCGGGATGAAATGTACCGTTTATTTAAAGATTCAGATTAAATTTGGTATCATGGGAATATTCGTTTGATTGTATCATATCGATGTGCTGAATATGCGTACTTAATTCAAAAACACCTCGTTCCTAAGGTTTCACAACATGGCGATCCCGAAGACGGAAGGGGATACAAATCAGGCAGAATAGGAAAAAAGTTGCGCAGTCAGAGGTTCATACCAACGACCTCTCAAACATTTCAAAACGCTTACTATTTTTTCTACCTGTGTACAGTGAAATCGCTCAAACATCATGAGATTCTCCATTCGTGTGCTACATGCGACCAAAAATATTATTATTGAGGATTTCGGTCGAGATTACGATATTAATAAATTCACTTATATTATTGTTTTTTCGGAATTCGAAGGAAGAAATACCATCAGTTACACTTATTTGTCAAACCTTGATGTGGATATTTGAAACTGAAATAGTATATTATTCAACGAGCACGAAATGATATAGTGATTTTTCACGAGAATGAAGTTTGCAGCATGAGCCGTATGCACATGCAGCAATTATTCAAGTAGGTATCTGATTCGCTCTCAAGTAATGCTCATCTATTAGTCAGATCTGTCATTGCTTGAAATTCGACATTCCATGAGCGACAAGATTATTTCAAAATGATAACACAATGGAGTTATTGTGATATCATATATGGAAATGAGATTGAAAACATACAAAGCACCTCATTGATGTATTGAACACAGTAAAACAAGAGATATTTCACAAAATTGTTTAATGCAGTTCTTCAGATTGTTTTTTATGTTGATGGATCCTCACACGATAGACAATGGTAACTAACTTCTGTCAACACGGGTAGTGATAAAAATGAATTGAGAGCCATAACAAATTTTCAGAACTATTTATTTTCTGAACAATAAAGATATCCTCTTCTTACATGCAGTTGCTCTCAAGATATTCCTAAACATTGCTTGTGTGGAACGATGGAAACCAACACTCGTTAGTCCTTCTACGTAGAATAGAATAGAATAGAATATAATAGAATAGAATAGTTTATTATCATGTAAGATATACAGTGTATATATATGAACGTCAGTACAATGGAAAATGATGTAACCCTGCATTTACACAGTGGTTATTTAAAGATAAAAATAAATTGAACATTATCGATAGATGTATAAAAAAAAGAAGTATTACTAACATGGATGCAAGTGACATAACATTTTAAAACACGACACATGTATAACAGATTATCACTAACATTTTATCACTAACATTGATGGAGATTTACATATTCATATATTCTTCTATAGAATAAGAAGCATTTTCGATAAGGAACGCTTTCACTTCTATTTTTCATATAATGACGTGGAGTGGTGTTCTGTTTTCAGGAGGTGATTTTGTCTTGTGTTATAGATCTTATTTTCTATGGTTTTTTGAAAAAATGCAATATTCTTCCTAATGTATTTTATTGTGCTATAAATATATATGCAATGAATAGTAAGGATGCGCTTATTCACAAAATAGGTGCGACAAGAATCCCTCGAGCCCAGGTCGAATAAAAGTCTTATCAACCTTTTTTGTAACATAAATACTCGATTTACTCGTGTTGCTGCTCCCCAAGCAATAACATTGAATGATAAGTGGGAATATGCCAGTGCATAGTAAACATTTGTCAGGTGTTTTATGGTGAACGAGTTTTTCAACTGTCGAATAGCAAAATAGGCACTATGAAGTTTTTTGCATACATGGTCTATTTGGAGGTCCCAACATAAACAGTGGTCAATTCTGGTTCCTAAGAACTTGGTGTGAGTGGAGGAGGTGTCTGTGGGCAATACATCTGTTAGATTATTTGGCGATGTTCTTCTTTGTGAAAAATATATGCATTCTGTTTTACCTATATTCAGAAGAAGAATATTCTTATAGCACCATTCTTGATATGCTCTTAGTTTTGAGTTTATTTTCTCTTCGAGTTCATCAGCGTTGCTGCCAGATACTATAAGTGAGTTGTCATCAGCATACATAACGATTTGGCAGTCCTGAATAAACGAGGGTAGATCATTCACGAACAATAAGAATATTAGGGGTCCCAAAACGGAACCTTGTGGGACACCACTATTAACTTCATAGTCTGTAGAGACATTGTTAGCTATTTTGACTCCAAGCTTCCGACCAAGTAAAAAGGATCTGATGAAATCTAGTGGAACTCCCCTGATACCAAGTCTGTCGAAAATGATGAATTCGATATTCAGTGTGTCAAAGGCTTTACTCAAGTCATAAAACATACCTACTACATGATTTCGTTTGTCAATCTCATTGTATATATATTGTATCAGCTGCACAGTAGCAGTTTCTATAGATTTATTTTGTTGGAAACCATGTTGATTTTTTGTTATTTTATTGAACCTGTTTAAAAAACTTGTCAACCTAATCATGATGAGCTTTTCTATTACCTTCGATAAGATGCTTGAAATAGAGATGGGCCTATAATTGTCACTATCATATTCATCGTCCTTCTTGAATATAGGTTAAACTATTGCAGTTTTGAGTATATCAGGAAAAATTGACTGTTCAAAACATTTATTTATTAATATCGCGAGGATATCGCATATCATTACACATGAGAGTTTCAAGGTTTTGGTGGATACTTCATCCACACCAGTACAGGGTTTGTCTTTCAAGTTATGTATAACATTCATGTTTTCTTGAGGTGTAGTGGGTTCCAGGAAAAACGAGTGATCATTCAAGTTACTGGATGTACACCTAGTGCGTAAACTATTTGCCCCGTAATGCTCGGCAATTTTGGTTTCTGCTACTCCAGAAAAAAATTGCCGAAATGCTCTGCAATGATGTTTGAATCAGTTGTTAATTTATTGTCAATTCTCAATGTGGTGACAGAATGTTTAGAATTTTTGCCAAGCTGGTCATTAATAAGTTTCCATACCTCTCTTGTACTATTTGTTGACGCTTCTATTCGGTGCTCAAAGTATTCCCTTTTGGTTCTCTTAATGTTATTATTATAAATCCTTTTTCGGTTTTTGTACTGGATCATCAAGTCATGATCTTCCAGTTGATTTGCCAACCAGAACAGGTTTTTAAGATTTTCGCTTTCTGACCTTATTTCTTCAGTTACCCAATTTTTACAGCTAGCTGTATTTTTTCATTTTTTCGTAAACTTGGTAATAAGAGGACAAGAGCTGTTCAGGCAATTAATGTATAACTCGATGAATTTTTGGAAAGCTTGATTGATGTCTTCATCATGAAAGATGACCCACCAATTTTGATTCTGTAGTAAATGTTGAAATTTAGTAATGTTCTCAGTTGATAGATGTCATTTCTAGATCCCTACAGCTTACTATTTGTGCTAGATGATAAGCAATGGCTGGATCATCACTGAAGGCTAGATACCTGTTATTTTCCAGGTTTGTGACCAGATAATCAATTGTGGTTCTTGATGTGCGATTATTTTTATTTGTTACAATACGGCTTGGTTCCTCTAGGCACATGTGGAGCTTGAAACATTCGAAAACATCCATTAGTAGGACCTTTTCCATGCAGTCGTCTAGATAGTTTATGTTGAGATCTCCGCACAGTATTATAGGCATTGTATTTTTCGTTACATGCTGCAAAACATAAGTTAAATTAATTTGAAATGTCTCGAAATTACCCGATGGTGGTCTATAAATAGTAATAATATTTACTTTGTGGCTGTTGAATGTAAGAGAAATGGCACAAGTTTCAATATTCATTTCAGATGCAAAAGTAGATACATATTTGAGGTTTTTGGGTTTAGAAACATTTTTCTGATCTGAACGTACAAATATTGCAACTCCACCATGCAGATGATGTGACCTACAAAAATAGCTTATCAATGAATAGTTAGGTATATTCAGAGTCTTTAGTTCTGCTTCAGGGGCCCAATGTTCTGATATACATAGGACCTGGAGATTGTTATCCTCAGCAAACATTTCAAGATGAGGTAATTTGTTCCTTAGGCACTGCACATTCACATGTCCTATGTTCAAATTCTTAATGATTGTTTGTTTAATGTTGCTCAATTTAGGGTGGTTCTCATGATTGCTTCTTATAAAAAAGATGACGGACGGTTGATTTCATCCTCATGTAGGGGTTTTTCATTCAGGAGGTGTCGACCCAGATTGAAATTGAAGCGGCTGTACAATATTTTTCTTGGCCAAAAACTAGGCTCGTATACTTGCACTTTGAATTGAGGTTGTACCCCTACTATGAAAGATTGATTGTCGATATGAGTGCTACGTGTCGCTAGTTTTGTGACGCATATGTTGTTGGACTTGATGCGCTCCTTGATATACGTTTCAATGTTATCGGCTTTTATCGTATCTGGAACTCTGGATAGGAAAAGCCATATCTTCCTGTCTGACTTTTCGCGATCATGAAGTTCGCTATTTCCTTCCCCGCTTCCAGACATAAATTTCTTCTTACGTCTATTCACTACTTTAAAGTCGGCAGCTTCCTCTATATCTGTTGCATTCGTTAGGTTTATGATTTCATTTGACTTTTGCCTGGTCTGCATACGCAAGTTTTCCGGCTTATCTGCTCGCAGCTTGTGGTCACCCTGTATATCGGAATTTCCTGGTGCTGATGAATTTGTATCTTTTTTTGGTTTCATTTCAGGTCTAGACCTATGTTTTGTATTATCAGTTTCTTCTGCTTCTTCTTGGTCATTTTTGATAGCCGTTTTTTGTTCGTCGATATCAGTTTTTGCTGTAAGGGAACTGATTTGTTGTGATATATTTGCGGTGGCGGATTGCTTTGCTTCAATTTCGATACGTGCAATTTTCTCATTGAGCAATAATATTAGCGCTTCTTTGTCTCCTATAATAATGTCCTTGTCCCTAATTATTTGCCTTAGCAGCTTATTTTCTTCTTCAAGAAAGCTTTCTTCTGTCATGATTATGTTGTCAATTGATTCATTCCTTTCTATTTCATGCTCACATTCAGGTTTTTTCAGGTCTCTCGATTGCTTCAAACAAGCTGGATGAAACACTTCACTGCATTTGGCGCATTTCACTTTGTTAACAACTCTTTTCATGCAATGTTTACATGTAGAATCAATTTTATCTGCGGAGTGAATTATTGCCGACGTCGTGCCTTCGGCCATCTTTTATCTATGTAGCATGAGGAGAGAAAATATACTGTACACCGAGAGAAATTCAGTGATACAAGTCTCTATTCCAAAACATCCTAATTATATCTGCTTTATGAAATATTCAATCCACTAAATGTCATAATATGATGAACGTAAGAAATTGACGTTTCCAACGTAAAACAAGTCACCTCAAGGTAACTTCATGGATTCGAAATGAAACAAGTTTAAAGTTGGAGGATGGAATTCGAAAGATAATCATTTGAACCCCAAAAAATGTGATTTCACATTTATACAAGTATCATTCAAGTTCCATCCAATCTTCATTAATTATCTCTGTTATAGGTACTATTTTATCACAATGAGTCATCTCCCACTCACTTATATAAATAATACTTGTTTCATCAGAATCGTTCGTCGTCTCCGGATACCTGATAATATGTATAGTGATGATATGTAGCCTGCAGCCGCTAGTGAGCCATTCTTGAAGAGTGATACTTTTTTTTGTCAAAAAGTGGAATGATTTGGTGTTTACCAGAAATATCAGGAATATATGTGTTTATATACCCTCCAAATATACAATTCGTTGAGTAAGTCGAATTGCATCAGGGCGATATGGTGGTTTCAAAATAAATCGGTGATGTATCGAAATTTCTCCAGATTTTGATGAAATTTTCAATTTTTCAACGAGCTTACTCACACTATGGTAGCAGGAGCTTGGATTCACAGATTTATATCGGTGATGAATTGTATCGCGTATACAGTGTTTTCAAGATGAGGATGTCTTCGTATACATATCTTTGACACGGTCAATATGCGTATTTATCAAATTCGTATAATTTCATTCGCTGCTTCAAACTCCACAGGAATTCTAGCCAACAAATCATCAGAAAAAATATAGGTTTTTGATTTGCGTTTCGTGGTTCGTAAACCCTCATATGCTGACGCCACCGTGTGAGTTTTCAGCAATTATTTCAATTAATAATTCAAGGTGAGAGGATGAACGACTTCTTCGAATTGCAAGCATTTTTATCCTAGGAAAATTGAAATATTTCGTACTGAGTATCTCCTCCTTGTAATGCACTTCAATGACCAGTAGTTTCGATACAAAAGCTCGACTTTGGGATGACTAGTAGTGAAATTCCAATCATATGACTGTCGATTTGGAGACAAAATTATATTGATATGAGTGAAATCCCAATCATATGACTATCGAATTGAAGACAAAATCATATTGATATGAGTATCATTCGATATTTATTTCATATTGAAATGCTCATCATTCGAACCCTATATGATCGTCATTTACTTTTCATATAAGTGTTGTTTCACAGTTATATGATTTTTTCGAAATGATGGACTTGATTACAGTGAAAAAGAGACTATATGCTGGAGCATTTTAATGTCAGAAATCTTTCGAAGATTATACAGTTTCATATAACAGCTAATGAATATTTTCCTCTGGGTAGAATAAGTTTGATCATCAAAATATTTCGTGTAAGGATTTCATCTCGTTGATAGATGAGATGTGGTCGAAGTTATTTTCAATGAGTCCCACGTACTAGAGAAACACACATCTTTCTATTGAACTATTTTTTATGTCACTTTACGATGAATCATTGCAGTCACATCACATCTTGATCAAAAATTCAATTTTTCCTAATGAAACTCTTATGGGCAACCTACATGTCTCTCTAGGACAGAAGTAAGATATCATTTTAGTATTTCGGTGCATAAACAAATTGTATAAATTCAGAAATCAATAACTCGTTCTAGGTATTCCCTTACGATTTGGAAAGTTTTCTAAGTAAGCTGTGGAGAACAACATCTCTGAATATTGTCATAAGATTGCACTAGTTTTAACCTGTTGAAATTGGATATTTGAAAATATACATTGTTCCATTTGGAGAAACAAAGTTGCTGATATTTCCATAAAAACCAGAAGTCTGTCATATTGGATTGTAATGTCATCAAATCCGAAATAATTGCCTACACTGCACCAAATTTCAGAAAAATCCGTTCACGAATGCAAAAGTTATAGGGTTGACCCGATACCCCATATATCACCCGGTATAGCTCGCGAAAACTAATGAAACATATCACTGTATTTTCGAAAACTGTTTCATCCACAGAGTGATATGAGAGGAAGTGACTCAGTTGTGAGAATAGGTATAGAAAACTCCAAAATAAATTGGCTCAGTACAAAATTTTCGTAACGGCATCCGTATCAAATTTATTATGAATTATGAATATTTAAATATTTCTCTCCTAACAGTCATGTCATGATTGCTGGTAACATTGCATTCAAACAGGTACGGCCTGCTTGAGAATACTGTTTCAACACATGATGGGTTTCAGCACTCAAACATACGCTGAAGCTGTTAGATTCCATCCAGAAGAAAGCCAGTCATCTGGTGGATGATGCCACTCTCATTAATCTTTTGACATCTTCAAAACAGAGTAGGAAAGTCATCACATCCTATCGTTGTCAACCATGTAATCTCTTCGTCAAGTCTTTAACAACATTTTTTGTCTATAGGACATATTATAATCTGTGGAATTCTTTGCGCGAGTAGTATTTCCAAGAAATTATGATCTTCAGAGTTGAAACCATATCCAATACCTACCTTCTCTCACAATCCTCCAAGCATCAAGGTAGAATTTCTTGAAACATATCAAATCTGATTACCCAATCACAATGGAACCATTTCTTGATATCATTGAAGTCGGAAAAATAACTCACAATAGGATCTCACGGTGTTCTCTGATATTTTACTGGCATAATACGATCTCCGTAAAATTTATCCGACAAGTGGTGTAATCCTGCCATGAACTCAGGAAGGACTGAAAGCCCCACAAGACAACGAGCAATACAGATCTGTTAAGAGCATTTAGAGAGGTCAGAGTATCAAACTACCGAGCGCTAACGGCACTCCAAGCCTAGTAACTTGTGAGTTGTATTCTCACAGTAATCCAATAACTGTTTAGTATCGTTCTCATAAGGATAAAGTTGATGATTAGAAGGGTCGATCCCAGAAAGTTATTTCAGTGCCTATATCTTCAATAATATGCATTGATCGCCATCATACTTGAGTTATATAGTCTCCTACTAACTAGCTTTCCTATGCAGATCAATGAAGAGGCTATACATTGATTATCGCAGTTCTTTGTTGTCACTGACAAAATCACTCGACAGGGTGTTTTCTGTGAAAAAATAATTGCGTACTCCTGAAATGATATTTTGTTCAATTCGAATCCAGACAGTATATAGATATGAAGTTTGATGGTCAAGTTCATGTAGTGATAATAGTCTGGGAGCTGACAACAGATTCAATTGTCCGATTGATAGAACAACAGCTCTCACTTTCTTTTTCTGCCGTAACATCATTAAAAACTAATTGCGATGTCTAACAGGATTTCAGTGGCAGAGGCGGCTGTGGTGGAGCCGTAATGCGTTGAAAATGCAACATACGATTGAGAGAGCCTATAATTTTTGCTCTCCAATGAAAATTATCCCAGACACATTGAGTAATGGAATCATACCGTCAGAGAGCGTTAAAGGTACGTGAAACCGACACTCCATCGTGCGATAAATAGAAATATTGGCAATTTCATTTTTCCTCACGATATATCTTCAGTCTTTTCATTTCTCTTTCATATGCACAGCGTGTTCGGATTCAAAATTGCGGCTGATAATGAGTTCAATTTATATGAAACACCCTGTTAACTTTGTTTTCGAATGCACGAACTAAATTTTCTACACAACTGTCTCTTGTTTTTTGTTTTTGACCCCACGGTTGCCGAGTAATTCAACTTTTTTGAGGAGAAACTGACTTTGTAGTCCTATGAAAATGATAATTATGATTCTGATCTGGACAGTAACACGATTTGAATCCACACGTGTGAGTTTATAGAAAATCAGTTTGAAATATTGAACAATCTGTCAATGATAGACAAAACAACCCAAGATGGCCATAACTTCATTATTTCAAATGAAACTTTTTTTATGTTATCCGTTTCAGGGCCTTCTCAGATACAGATTAATTTTCAGCAAATGAATGGTACAATATCTTGGCTTCTTCCTAGTTGGAGATGAATGTTGATTCAATTCAAAACAATGTGATATTTGCATTGAAATCCAAAATTTTTATATCCAACAAAATGGAATACGTATTTCTCGAGGTGCTTTCATAATGGAAGGGTCATGGCAATGCTTCAGAATACAAATGAGTTGAAGATACAGACCCAGTAAACACACTGATACGTCGAAAAGGGTGAAGATAGAGTATTGAAATTACCTCAACTTTTGGTGGAAATAACGCGATGATGTCGCTGACATACACGTTGTTTTCAATTGATATAAAAACATAATTTGAACTAAGTACTCATTTGATATCGATATTGATCCTTCTTCACATAATAATTGACGTTTGCGAATGAGTTATTTCTCACGTATTTTCAACATCATCAGATCACGATTGATCGACGTGTCAGGAACAACTGAAGTTAAGACTGTGTGAATTTCGAACATCGAAATAAAAAATGACTGCTCGAAAATATCGACGTTTTGCTTCAACGGCCAATAGTGGTTATGAATTCACATTATTATAACCTGTTCAACTCACTGTTTCCTGTTTTTTTCAACCGAATTCGAACGTTCAAGTTCTCAACAGTTAACGTTTATATCCCCTAATAGCACACAACGTCCTAGGGACGTCCTTATTTGGAACAATTCACGTCCGAATGTTCCGAACCAAAAATAAGTGTCCTTGGGACGTCCCATCCCGTTCATCTCATGCAATGTCCGAGCAAGGACGTCCACGGAATGTCCCAGCTGGTACATTATTTCAAATGTCCTAGGAATAGCATCCCTCAGACGTCCCACGTGGTACATATTGTAGAATGTCCATGCAAGGACGTCCTTGGCATCTCCCTGATGGGATATGATTTTGATCGTTCCTTTAGGGACATTCATCGGATGTCCCGAGTAGTTCATATTCTGGCATGACTTCAGATCTTATATAATGTCCCTTCTAGACAACGATGGGATGTCTCTGATGGTACATTCCCTCGAATATCTCTATACAGACGCCCTCAATATTTCTAGGATCGTATAACAATCGAAATGTCCCTAAGGGATATCCGTCGGATGTCCCGATTGGTACATGAACTGTACTTTTCCGATGTTCTAGAAATAACGTCCTATGGACGTCCCAGTCGGTACTTTCAATATGTTGTCCCTGCGAGGACGTTAACTTACACCTCGCCGACGAATGATTGCTCGTAGGCTATAAGTACTCCTCATCAATGTCCTTAACGTGAGTCCATTGGACATCCTTGGGACACTTTTTGGGGACCTTCTACATACCATCAACTCAACTGGATGTCCTAATCAGTTATGCAAGATCTGGTCCTAGAGGGACTCAAAAAAATTCAAATTCAAGAATAATTCGTACGTCCCTGGGACATCCTATGGACATCCAATTGATATCCCTCAGCGTTGCTGATAGGTTGTCCTATGGATGTCTTGAGGATGTCCTCTGTAGTGCTTGGATGAGGAATACTGTAGGGTTTAGGTATTCGATAGTTGTCCCTGGGACATCCCTCATGGACGTCCCTAGTTGGTCCTCAAGTGGTACATTTGTGCGTCCCACGGTACCAAATTCAAACGTCCTATGTACGTCCTGAATGTCCCGACAGGACGTCCTAAGGATATCCATGGGACATAAGTGTGTTATTAGGGTCACGATCAAACGTTTTATCAACGAATATGATTAACTAGGAAAATAATATAAATGATTTCTTCAAGAATATTGTTTACCTACTCATTCTCTCACCATCATGAATGCTTCATGATATAATTAGAAACATTATGTTACTACCACCAATATGTCTGTTTCATAGGAGATATTGATCTATCGATCGAACAATGGAATTTGTTCTCAACTCTCCCTCTGAAACCTACTTTCCACAGAAAACTTCAGCAAAATTAGATACAATATTCAGTTGAAACAGCACTCACTATAATTCACAATGATAATACGGATGCGAGAATCATGAATTATAACGTGACATATCCACATGTTAAAGACACGAAAAGTAAAGAAATAAACTTTATTGAATGCTCGTAACAAAATAGGAAAATAATTAATTTTAACAATACTGTCACCGTGTCGCTGCGTAAACTAAACTCTCCACCAGCCAACCGCGCTGTCGTGGGCCTGATAGTTCCCGTCGTCGCCGCTAGGCAGTTGTCCAGGTCCCGCTTGGCCCACTCTGCGCGTCACTACATCTTACTGAATCGCCCTCTCACCGCTCTTCTCTGGGGACGTAGTGTCCCTGTCCTCTTGGTCCGGAACATTCGGCCATCCTGCAACATTAATGTCCTCATTAATCACTTCCTAATTATCAGAAATTTTCGCCTTCCATCGAACGCCATTCATCACCAGAATCAGATTCATACTCAATTTCATTCACACCATGATACAGCTTTAAGGAGTCTACGGCGACAACTGCCGTAAACCGCTTATAGCCCTTCATACCCTTAATTGTCTCAATTAGATATCGATCATTCGCCATTACTTTACTTATTCTATAGGGCCCATCAAATTTATTAGTCATTTTATTACTGATTCCAACGCCAGCCTTTTTAGTAGCCGCGCTTCGCCAAAGCACCAATTCACCCACCTTATATAAAGTTGCAACTTTTCGCCTTCGATCGAAACGCCTTTTCGCCTTTTGTGCAGATGTATGAATATTCCTTTCAGCTTCGAAACGGTCAGCGTGAATTCCACTGGGTCCCGGAACAACCAGACTTGGTTCAGACAGTCCAGCCGTCCCGATCCCCACAGAACTCAGCCGCTCGCGCTTTCCAGCCGTTTGAGGACTCTCATCACTCGTACTCGGTCGTTTATACGCCTCGCCCTTAGCGTTGTTGACCGTAGCACTTACACCTGACGTGCAACTGTCTTTCATGCCTGTGCAAACACCTTCCACCTCTTCGCTCATTATGCACGCACCTGCATTTCCACTCGCAGTATGACCACCAGTTGCACTTTCGCCCGTCATGGAGCTTTTACAGAGTAACCTAGCACTCCGCCGCAGCGCTTTCACCTGATTCCTTCGGAATCTTTTCGCCCGCCTCCGCCTTGGAACCTGTAGAGTGAGATCGTCACCTCGCTCTTCAGAGTGGGTGTCTTCAGACATCACCATGGCATCCGCCGAGCCACCTGCCTGATCTGCACATTCGACACCCGGAACTTTCACCGCGTTCCTTGGACTTACGCCAGTCCGAAGACCTTCGCCGGTCTCTTTAATTTTGTCGCTAGCTAGCTCGCCATCCGCCAAGTCGGCTACTCGACCATGACAATGAGAGAACATGAGATGAGCAGGAGAGAAACGCGTGCTAGAGTTGACCGTATTATTAAGGCCCCAGACAACATCCGGCAGCTTCTCGTCCCACCGACCTTCAGTCTCTGCAGTTGAAGACAAAGCTTCAACTATCGTTCGGTTTTGTCTTTCCACCTGACCATTCGCCCTGGGTGTCGCCACGGCGTTCACCACATGCTTTATGCCTTTATCTGCCAAGAAAGACTTGAATGCACTGCAGGTGAATGCTTTACCTTGATCAGATATCAACCGCCTAGGATACCCAAATTCACCAAACACCTCATTGAGCCGTCTGATTGTTTCTGCTGCGGTCAAGGTCTTCGTTGGCTTCGCCAGGATGAACTTAGTGAATCCATCTACTATCATCAGCAGATATGAATATCCCTTGACACTCTTGATGAACGGACCTAGATGATCGACGTGAATTGTGTCGAACGGTATTGCTCGCCGTTCGATTGGATGTAGAAAACCTTCGCCCCGTCCATATGATCCTTTCGCAAATCCACAACGGAGACAGGATCCTACATACTTGGAAACAAAACGCCGCATTTTTGGAAACCAATAGACCTCCTCTATCAACGCCATACACCGCCTAAACGCCGGGTGACCAATTTCATCATGGTATTTCTTCAGAATACTGAATTTCGCCATCGCTGGTACATATAACCTATCCCCTTTCGGAGTTATACGATAGAGTCGCCCTTGTTTCATTTTATAATTCGACTTCACTTCTACATCGGCGCATCCAGACGTTAGGAGTCTTACCAGCTCTTGCGCTTTCGAATCTTGCAGCTGCACCGTCAAGAACCAGTCGTCTTCAGCCATGACGACAACATTGACCGTCGCTGTAGGTGGATTCCTACTCAAAGCGTCGACATGCTGCATACGTCCTCCAGGACGATATTCTATCTCCATGTCATACTCTTGTATCGCCAACCACCATCTCGCGATCCTGGGGACTAAATCTCGCTTGAGCAGGGCTGCTCGTACAGCTACACAATCGGTAACCACTTTGAAGTGAACACCCGCAAGATACACCCTGAAACGTTTAATAGATTCAACAACCGCTAGAGTTTCCAGTTCATAGCTATGATACACTTGTTCCTGCGCCTTCGTCGCCCTACTGAAGTACTCCACTGGTCGGAGCTTGCCATCCGCTCCTTTCTGTAAAAGAATACCTGAAACACCTAGTTTACTAGCGTCGGTATGTAATTCGATGTCCGCTCCACTATCATATAAAGCTAACACAGGTCGACCCGCCAATTGATTCTTCAAAAACTCAAATGCTCTCTGTTGCTCAACTGACCATCGCCAAGGTTCGTCCTTTTTCGTTAGACATGTCAACGGTTTCGCCAACCCCCCAAAATTATAAATGAATTTCCTGAAGTACGACGCCAATCCCATAAACTGTCGCACCCCATGGACATCTTTAGGCTCTGGGAAATCTAACACGGCCTGTACCTTTCGCCTACCGGGTCGAACGCCATCCTCATCTACTTCATGTCCTAGGTATTCGATGTGTCTCTGTAAAAACGAACATTTTGCCAAGTTCAACTTCACACCTGCCTGTTTGATCAGATTTAACACTAACTCTAATAATTTCAAACCCTCCTCCTCGCCTGCCGAGGGAATCAGCAAGTCATCGATGTATGCCAATACTTCGCCATGTCTCAGTGGACCCAGCATCTTGTTGATGATGCGCTGGAAAACCGCCGGCGAATTCGAAAGGCCAAAGGGAACACGCAGATACTCGTAGTGTCCATCGGGCGTGATGAATGCTGTCTTACTCACAGAATCTGGATGCATAGGAACCTGATGAAAGCCTTGGGCCAAATCTAATGTGGTAAATAAATTAGTATTCGCCAATTTAGTGAGTTGATCTGAGATCAATGGAAGTGGATACCTGTCCTTCACCGTGATAGCGTTCAACGCCCTATAATCCACGCACAGCCTCACCTCACCATTCTTTTTCGGAACCAAGACAATAGGACTAGCATACTCTGATTCACTCTCTCGTATTACTCCAGCATCCATGAGATTCTGTACCTTTTCTCTTACCACCTCCCTCTCCTTATAAGATAACCTGTAAGGCCTATAGTAAATGGGTACATCAGTAGTCAACTTTATCTGCATACTTCCTAAGTTAGTCAATCCAAGATCATCTTTTCCCTTTGAAAAACATACCGAGTAACGCCTCAACAACTCAAATAACTGTCCCATCCATTCTTCAGAAATACAGCCAACATTCACTCCAGAAAAGTCTAAGCTACTCATAGATAATTGTCTTACTTGATTTCCGGACGAAAGCGTCGCCTTCTCTACGTCCTCGCTCGACAAACAGGCCTCCACGCGTGCTAATAGTCGCCCCTTCCGCCATCGAATACTTTCATCACCAGCATTGACGACCTTGATGCTTTCTTGTTGTCCACCTAATAATCCTGCCGGTATGATGATGGTCGACTGGCCATCTGGAAATTGCTTATTCTCCATGTAGTACTTTGTCCCTTCTACGCCGTTGATGATTTCAACTTCAACTTTGCTCGCCGTATTAGGTGGTAGTACAGTGTCGTTTGCTAATAACACTCTGCACCTGGGAGATTCGCCTTCGAGAGTGATCATTTTGACCAACTCGTTAAGATCGGGATCTTTACAAAGGTATGCCCTATCGTTTCTCACCACCATAGTTACGCCTTGACTATTTATGGATGGTTGACCCAAGAGTAATTCGATGGAACCCATGTCACAGTCCGTGACTAATGCCTTGACTTCCAGATGACAATCTCCCAAAATCATCAAAAATTCTACCTGACCTATACCAATTGCGGTGCCTCCGCCAAACCCACATAATATTTTTCCCTCACCATCTGCAGTGATAGTGAGTCCTAAGCGCTGTGCTGTCGCCAAAGATATTAGATTTTGTTCGCTGCCAGTATCTAGGTAGGCTTTCACATTCTCGCCGTTTACCTTAACTATACGTCGGAAACAACTATTTGAAGGATCTGTCAAGAGTCTCACCTGGTGTCTTGTTTCATACTCGTCGCTCCCTGTATTCTGTTGCCTAGGGCACTCAGCTAATCTATGTCCTCCTGCTCCACATCCAATACATCGCTCCGCTCTAGGTAGAGGGCAGTCCTTGCTCAAATGATTTGTAATCATTTGACAGTTGAAGCACCTCCTCTTAGCTACTGCTTCGTCTCGCCGGGGACCACCTGCTATGGAAGGGACCGCAGCCCTTGATACAGAAGAAAACGCACCCCTTGACGCAGAAGGGAACGCACCCCTTGACGCAGAAGGAGCCGCACCCCTTGACACAAAATTTCTGATTCTGGATGCCTCACCGTGATAACCCTCCAGTCCCGCTAGGAATGAATTGTACAAGACTTCCGGCGTAGAACAGTTGGCTGCGTGTGCATTGGCTCTCAGACCATCTGGAAGGCCCCTTATGATACAAGAAACTGCCTCCTCACCCTTGATGTGTACCCTGCTGCACAACGCTAGTTTTGCATGGAAATAGGTGGTCATGGTTTCATTTGGTGTCTTCCGTCGTTGTACCAACTCCTCTAACATGACAGCGAATTCTCTACGCCTTGGGAACGCTGCTCTCAATGCCTCCTTCCATTGGTCCCAAGTCAAGTTGTAGTCGTCAAGTTGGTTAAACCACCTCTTTGCTGCACCTTCTAGCTTCGTCTGTGCCAATGTAGACATTTCATAGTTTGACCAACCATGAACTCTGCCTAGCTGATCAATTTTTTGTAACCACCTTTCAATGTTATTATCGGCATTATCGGGATCGAACCGATCAATAACTTCAGTGCCAAGTAGCAATTGTCGCTTACCACTACCTTCTTGATCCCTCTCGACGCTCCCGCCTGTCCTTGAGGCTGATGGTCCGGGTTGCAGTAATTCCGAAGCTTCGCCGACTGCTAACGCCACTTGCTGCTTAGCAATTTTCTGAATGTTCTCCATGAGGCCTCCTGCCAGAAGTTGCTTCACAATTTCTCCAACCGAAGCGTCAGAAGGGGCTGTTCTACTTCGCCGTGGAGAGTTAGAGTCATCCCGCCTTCTTCCTCTCACAGGTGATTCATGGGAATCCAACTCGATATCCTCAGTTATCAGTAAGTGGTCTTCGCCTGATTTCGCCATTATCTGTAACCAAAAATAAATTGATTGTCCGATAATGTTTTTGATAAAAATAAATGTTCACTAGAAGCCACCCTGTATGATAGAAACTGATCACCGATCAACAACCTGTTATTCTCTATGGTACACGCCACTGATATTTATCCAGTATGTCGAAATGTATTCAACTACGTCGAATGAATTTTGACCAATGATGTTATCTAACAAATAAATGGTACGGATTGAGATTATTCACCAAAGTACTAATTTACCGCTTGATATATCGCCCGTGATAAACAAATAAACAAAAGTAGTATTTTATTTGACCACCCGGTACTACCAAAAACATCAGTAACAATATTCCTCGAACACCACCAGTGATAAACAAATAAACGAAAGTAGTATTTTATTTGACCACCCGGTACCACCAAAATATCAGTAACAATATTCTTCGAACACCACTGAAATTATCTGAACGACATAAAATGTTCAATAAATTGCGATTGATCGAAATGATTTCAGATTGAACTCACTCCCGTGTGGAAATGTCGTGAAAACAATTCTTCATGTGATTGAAATGATTATAAACTCAACAAAACACAAATCATCATTATATTCCCAAAATAAATATCATGTAATTCCCAATAGAATAGATGACTGAAATAATAATCGTCTAGTATATTCACCAATAGCTGATATTCAATCGAACCATCGATGTTATGCAATCAAATGCCGGTATCGTACGGCATACCAAAGCTCTAATTCATCGGCACGAGTTTGTCTATCGCTCTGCCTCGAGCTGAGTTTTCGTACGAAATGAAATGAATCTTGTACTTACGGTTTCCAAAACGCCGTCAATGTGCTATAATGAATATAATAAACCCGCCTGGCTATTCGTTTCGTAGCGAAATCGCCGAACTAACACCGTTCAACTGTAGTCTCCTTTGTCTCCGAGATCTTTCCAACACTACAGGCCACAACAAAGGAATTTCACCAAAATTGATATTCTCCTCACTTCACCACTAAGGCACTGGGCTAAATCCCACTTCTGACTTGTTAAAGACACGAAAAGTAAAGAAATAAACTTTATTGAATGCTCGTAACAAAATAGGAAAATAATTAATTTTAACAATACTGTCACCGTGTCGCTGCGTAAACTCAACTCTCCACCAGCCAACCGCGCTGTCGTGGGCCTGATAGTTCCCGTCGTCGCCGCTAGGCAGTTGTCCAGGTCCCGCTTGACCCACTCTGCGCGTCACTACATCTTACTAAATCGCCCTCTCACCGCTCTTCTCTGGGGACGTAGTGTCCCTGTCCTCTTGGTCCGGAACACACAAATTAGCAAGAGGCAAGAATATAAATGCTAGAAATCGATCAAAATAGGCATCAAACTGAAATATAGTAGTCATTCAACATGAATACACTATTTTTCCAGTGAATACCCAATGAAATCATAATCAATTTTCTCCTGTTGCAAGCTGTTTCATTCCAAGGAAGAATCGAGTAAATATCTCAAAACTTCCGGATAGTTTCAAATCTGAACTATCGAATTGATATTCATTAAGCTAGGTAGTGAATTTTATCAATATTCGTTTCGCACCACCTCTCTGTCAATCCTACAAGTTGATAGCATACATGATCACTAATCGACTCAGTAATATATTGCTAAATGCGACAAGGACCAGCAAAATTAGGTCTAATACTCAATTATACGTTGTAGCATGTAAATTTTCATCACTGTATATTTTGTCTGATTCTATAATATTCTGTAATGCCGAGCACATCTGACAGGATATTTTGTCACAATAACATGGTTAACATTTTTCAATAACATAAATTGAACTCAATCTGCTTCAGATTATTCAATTATTCTCAAACCTGATATGTAGATACACACCTGAGATTTCACACTGTACATAAAATAAAAAAACAATTTCTATAAATACACTGATATCTCTTGCTATATCTGCTTTGTTGTGATCCAAGTAGAAGGATGATTCGGATGGTTTTTACAGAAACTTATCTGAAAGAGATAAATAATATAAAGTGATATGAAATACCATTCCAGAGACATTGTCATACTCACTTTTCACACTGCTATTTCCACTTGAAACTTCATCACAGTAGGACAATAGGTATTGGATTTTCCAGGAACGCTGATGCGGATGGTTTCACTAGGAATTGAACATTTTGAATCAATTAACTTCGTTTGGCATTATTTCCTTGATTGATGCATTTGATAAATTCAGGTTGATGTTTCGATTTGTTGATCTGTTATTTCGCTTCACGTCAATTAGCTGTCGGTCATGACACCATGTCAACAGTGTCAAACTTGTCATGCGCCAAACGCGCGATTCGGATTGATATGTCCTTAGATCATCATCGTCGAACCAACAAGCCGAGTAATCGTGAAGAAAGGTGTGACGTCATTTTAGTCATCAATTCTGATTGGTTCAGATAGTCATCTGGGAAGAATCAAGTCTCTGGAGGGAGTAGCGATAACGTCTTTTATTCTGGATATTCAAATTTTCCGCCAATTTGAAAAGCGGAAACTGTTAGGTTGTTCTCGAAATTTCTGGAAATTTGGAGAAGGGATTTCCTTTCTGGTCGTGAGACGAGAGCTCACTTCAGAAAATTCTTCGTGGTGGTCAAGTGCCATTTTTGTGGTGTGAACCGGCTTCTGAAGTCCTGTACTGCCTGGCGTTCTGGATCACATCAGGATATCCTGGATTTGCTGCTGATCTACAAGGACTGCTGGACTCTACAGATTTTTCTGGTTTTGTTTCAAGAGGCAGGATCTTCATGGTTCATCACCCAGGCAGCCACGTGCCTACCTTCATCGTCATTTCAATCCCTAACCCTTTATAGAAGGGTTTTTTCACCGGGAGTTTTCTACCGGGAGTTTTTTTACTGGGAGTTCTACAACGGAAATTATCCTACCAGGAGCACTATTCTTCCCAGGAGTCATTGCTCGACCAGGATCTGTTAATTCTACAAGGCCTTTGGTGGCTATATAGTAGTCTGGAATCTGGAATCTGGATATCGTCCCCTGTTTGTTCCTGATATGATGGATTTTCAAGGTGGAAATACGACAACTCTGTCAATGTCATCTGACATCCAGGGATGTGAAGTCAGCACCCCGCTCTCCGCCAATATTCCCCTCAGAAGCTTCATTTGGTGGCACTGAAGCCATTTTTATCAAGGATAACTGGTGTAGGACACACCATACAGGTTTTTGACATAAAAATATATTTTTATTTTTCATTTATATTCACTCATAATGCCTATTGCTAGTGTGTATAATGGACCATTTTTAAATCATAGCTAGGTCAAAAATTGATGAAATCACACATGAAAGGTACATACTTCCCCTCCACATAGTATACTATGCGCTGGTAGAATTCTTCCATTTTCAATATTTTTTTTAAATCTGCTATGACTATAAAACGTCCTTACAGGAGCTCTTGAGTTTTCAAGTACAATATAAAGTTGATTTATATATATTTTCATCCACATAATAGCAGGCAACAGTGTAATTTCTTAACAGGAAATAAGTATCTAATATTCTTTTGATTTATGCATATTTGTCAAAACCATGCGATATGATATATGAGTCCTATCATCAAAATTAAATGTTTTGGGTATTGTATATGACTGTTTTATTTGTTTATTGACATGACACTCCAACTCACAACATCTCTATAAGGTAAATTTGGGTCTTTCAGTCTGGGATAACAACTAATATTATTCATTATCTGGTTGCTCAACTTTCCAGGTAACTTTTCTTTTGAATTAAAAGTTGCAGTGGCGCCCCATCTTTTTTGTTTAACCTTATGATTGCTAGATAACTGAAATTTTGCTATTTTAACTCATTTTGATAACTCGAACCCATAGTGCCTACTGACGAAGAGCTGCCGTTCGCAAATGCACCTATTTTTCATAAAAGTAGGGCTGCAACGTTTATGCCCCAAGGTTCAGATAATCTAACATAAGTATTTTAGAATAATTGTCAGGATACCGCCTTTGAACAGAGAATAACAAATCTTGTTCAGGTAATTCATGACACTGTTGAAATCATATGAATCTTCTGAATGACAATGTTGCATTATCCCAAGAAGTTGAGAATCGGTTGAGATGCCATCGGCGTGTTATAGTACTCGTGACGTCAGTAATACAGACGATTGCCTATTGTGTTTTGGAAATCATCATTGCATTATCGAATCGAGATGAACGTCATATAATTCTCCTAGAATTGGGTGTTCTTGCCTATTCATTTCAGAAGTTTGGGAAAGTATTTCAACTCCAATTACCCAACTTGCCCATTTGATTCCATATATCATTAATAATTCAATATGTTGCACCTTATACAAACAAGCTACTGGGCAACTGCACTGATTGTGTATTCAGGACTAGCCTCTTCCATGTCATTGAGACTTCAGAATACACCTCCAGGGCATGTTAGGATCCTAGCGAAATGGTCCGACGATGCGAACGAATCATTAATTTCTTGTTACGGAGAAAATGGTCAAGCTTGTTTGGGAATTAATCAAGGCAGACTCAGACGTTATTCCTGAGCTAGTGTAAGTTCCAGTTCAGAATGTTCGAATCATCAGGATAGAACGTTGTAAACCTCAGTGAATTTTGATATCAAACAAGAATACTATAAAGTATAAAGAGTAGAATAAAATGTAGGACTATCTAACGTTCAAGAGTATCATGAAATTGCGTGAAACACCAGCACAAAAGTAGTTTGTTCTGATTCACCAAGGTGTACACTTCCATATAATAGTGAGCTTCAATGGTCATCTTCATTCTTGGACTATCAGACAATAATATGTGCAATAGTTCTAACTACTAACTACAAAAAACATCATAAATATTTCAATACACACATTTTCGAATTGTGAGAAAAAGAAACAAATTGACAATTTGTAGATGGCGGCTGTCTGCAAGTTGGGAAAAGAATTCATTATATTCCACTGTTTTCTTCTGAAGTCTCCTCTTTCTCTCCTTCCAGAAACTATCTATATGTGGATGAACAATTGAAATTCTAGATTGAGATCTTGTGTTGAATTTTCGGACAGCCGTTCCATCGAGTACTGACACGTTCATATCCAGGAAATTTGGGAATTTGTGAGAATAGATATTACCTACCCTACACTCACTCCACTGGGTTCACACTTAATATCGTTCCAGTAATTCCTGAAGAATTTTTATGCATATCTTTCCATCGCACCCAAGGTCACAACATTAAAACAACAGGAAATCGCGTCTTTAACTCCTTTCAGAACATGATCGTTCACGATTGATCTTTGATCATTCTTATGGATGTTGTAGAGGTGACTTTGGGCTTTCATTTATGAACAATTGAATATTCTTCATTTCCGCTTCACGAATTGAAAATCAACTGAGATTTCTCGACTGGGACCCAGGTTGTATATATGATATTCTCAAAGAATTTACTGTAACCTGGAATCTAATGATCCTGTTTTGATATCAATGCTGATTCAAATTAATGTCTCGATTTCAGTTTTGGATCATCAGATGATCATGGAAACATTTTTCATCACTCCTGAGAATAAGGAAAGAGAATTCAATTTCAAGTGCTACTTTTGTTCGGGACCATACCTTCACGTTATTTTCATATTCAATTCAGGTTGGAGATCAAATTTTCTCGAAGTGTGAATGGACATTATATATATCGTTGAAGGAAAGAGGGTTTCAACTATACGTTCAACGAAAAAAGATACAGTTCTTTGTGTTTCTCACTCTTCTAGATCTCAGTCGGGTTATCAATAATAAGTAAATTCCAAGATAGCATTGTTGAAGTAGACGATGGATGTGATTTTCCATCTTGAACTAGAGCCTCATCATTGGCGCCTCGTAAACCGTGAGAGATACAGGGTCAGTTGGATCATAGCAAAGTTACGCAATCTCATGTATGATTTGATACCGTTTCGAAAATTGACAAATTCCGAATCGAATGCTTCCTGGAAAGAACAGAATATTCGCGATCAAATATTGATTTTCTCAAGACTCAATTTCAATGGATGTGATAAAACAAATAACACAATCGTATTGCAACTTGAACTGTTCTACAAGATGGTGTTACCAGATTTGCAAACGAACATTCCATCTTTGGATTGCCATCATCAACTTTTTCCTCTAATACCACTCCAGATTTTTCATCATGGATTCAAGCAGCTCCTGATCTCCCAAACCAACGATGTATAGCGCTTATTCGAGAAATTCGTATCATTTGCATTTGTCATCAGAACGCATGTCTTAGAGAGAGACATCGGAGAAAAGATTTTCAATAGGAAAGAAAACGAAAACCCCAAGGTGCATCAAATTGATTAACTTGCTATGATAACAATACATGACACATCCTTTCAAATGGACTGAAATTTCCACCGGGAATATTTGATGACTCTTACGACTATATCTAGGCGAATTGAATGTTTTACACATAATGTTTCTATCTTTAATACCGTTTTCTCCTTCATAATTATTTCCCGACCAATGACAACTGAACAACTTCCTTCAATGTGTCGAGTTGTAATTGTCACGAAACATTCATTCCAACTCACTGAAGTATCCAACAACTCGAGAACTGATTTGGCTAGTTACGTGGGATCTAACGCAAGATTCTCCACGCTAACAACGTTGATAGGCAGAGCAGGAATCATAAAAAGAGACAGGATATATGTATTTCTTGTTCTTTTCTGTTATCTTGTTACTTTCATACAAATTCGAATTTTCAAGGGACGCCACCCAATTGAAAGAAAATATTTCAGTTTGGATAATGAGGAAAACTGACTACCCACTCCAACATGATGGTTGAATTATGAAAATAAAGATTCATTATTCTCGCAGATTGTGGATGGCAGACAAATAGATGAATAGGATGCAGAACTTCCTCAAATCCTTTTTTTTACCGCGAAAATAGACACGGCACATTTGGACCTGTGGAGGGACTGATGAAAAAATTTTTACTTTGGAAGTGTGATGAAATTTGTGAATCAAAAATATTAAATTCAAGTCTATCATCATTCAAACTGTGCCGAATGAAAATGTGATCTATACAGGAGTTAGGACTTACCCTAGTGTAGGTGTTGATGTGGGATTTGAATCCATATGACAAGAGCATTGCCAGGTAGTTAATGCATGTTACTGATTTATTATTGAAAATCTCGATATTGAAATTACCAATAATTGGAATGTCCACATTTCATTGTCATTAATGAAGAGGTGAGCCTCCGAGTCTTCTATAAATTGATTATCACCTGTCGAGGAAGATCTGTAACATGGCGTGACGTTGAATGTTGTGTTGTTCATTGAGAAGTTGATATTACTCATTGTTATGTAAGTGAGAGGCAGGACTGATTCTTTCATTTCGTGATTAATTCTAGTATTTAGGAATATGAGGACACCATCATTCTGATTGGGTTTGCTATTGTTGAATATTGTTGTGAAGCCAGGTATTTTGAAATTATCTATTGACACCACGAATCTGGTTTCTCCTGATGTAATAACAATATCAGAGATATCACTGGATTGTAAAAAAAATAAGCAGTTCATCTAAATTTTCAAATGCAGCAATCGAATGGTGTTTGTTTTACGTTTGACGTTTGATAATTTGATTTCTTCAGTGAATTCGTCTGTGTTTCCAGATTCAATTTTACTTTCCCTAGCTGTTTCATTCTCTAGATCATCTGATATACATGATCTGATATATTCGCCATCGGATTTTGATGGAGAAGAAAAAAATATATAGATATGTATACATCAGTATGTGACAAAAGCTGAATAGGAAAAAATCGAATATAAAGGAATACAATTATTTCTAGTAGTGGTCAATACTATTTTTGAATCTTTGAGTTGAGAATTTCAGACTTGGACAATCGTTGCTGTATGGTTCAAGATTTGTGTCATATGTTAGTTAAAATTTACTCATTGCTCTTACACAATTACAGCATTGTTTTATATCTTCTACACAGTTCATCACATCATGTTTCTCTTCACAATGAGTACATGTTTCTTTATTTGTGCAATTTATTCCTTTGTAATCATATGCGTAGCACCTTTCACACCTCGAGATCGTTAAATATTCATATACAGGGTTGCGCTCCCATCCTAATAACACTTTCTTGATATCCATCATCTTCGAGAAGAGTTCACCAGAGCATTCAGCAAATATAATTTGTTTCCCAAGTCGACTTCCTCTGATGAATGTAACTTTCAGATAGTCAGTTGTTTGGATAAATGAGTTCTGTTCTCTCAAGCTTCCTTCTATTTCTTCCTCCTTCATTTCGATATTGTTTCCTATAATTTTTTTCTTGGTTTTTTCATTTTCGATAACTCCACCTTATATTTCTGGTTCAGTTCCTTTTCGGCTTCTGCTATTAGTGATTGCGTTTTTTTCCGTGTTACATTTGATCACAAGTTTTCCATATTTTATTATTTATAATTGCATTCTCAACTTTTTCTTTAGTTGTGGGGACTTTGCTGATTTAGTGGTCTCATGATAATTGCAGGTACATTATTAGTTATTATCTGCCTGAATGATGTAGATATTAGTTTACAAGTTACTGTTGCATACGAAGATTGTGTTTTATCAAGGATATCTATTTTTTCCTGTAGCATTTGGATTATTGTGTTTATGTCTTGTATAATGTTTTCTTTGTCTGTTTTGGTATTCTTCGAACAGTCTATGAGTTCGTATTGTCTGCATTTTGAACAATGAAATTTCAGCAATCGTTTTTGTAGCGGCATGCATCTCATTCCGGAAGTTGATGAATCTGAGCAGACACCACAGTAATAGTTTCTACATGAATCGCATGCAAATGCGGTATCATCCTTATCCTTCAGAGATGTTCCGATTTTGTACTCTATACATTCCAATTTATCCAATTCAACAGTCTTCAGTACGCCACTGTGTACTCAGTTCGATGGATTTATCAGTACCACTTATTTGTTGATAAGTGGTTTTTGTTGAGGTTGAGATGGAAACAAGTTTTTTATTCACTTCACTGGTTGGAGTTTTCGATCAATTTCATGAATTCCACTGCTTATATCTGCAGTTATTTTCAACATAATACTCATGAATTTTGAAAGCAGGTTTGCTTCCCTTTCTGAACTTCCTTATAACTCTTATATTCAAACTTCGATTCTTAAATATATTCTCTGTTTTGCTTGAAACGAGTTTCAACCGACAACCTCTATCGACTATCGACTTCTTCCCATTTCAAGAAATGGTTATTCATTTTTCTTTTCGAATGAGTTGGTAACTTGAAACTAGGTATGCAGAAGATTAGAAAAAAGGAATATTATTTTCGAAAATCAGTTATATCTACAGGAAGTTCGTTTTGAACACATAAAAGTTGGTAGTTCAACAATTTAATTAATTTGAGGAGTTGGTATATTGAAGCAAATTGTCGTATTTGAATTGAATGATGAGAGAATGAAATTGAGAATATGATATAGACAGAAATAATTCATGAATTGTAACTATAATGAATTGAGAATGTTATAGATGATTTGAAGATGAATAACGATATAATGAAGATCATTAGAGTGATTGAAGGATCTTTCAGACGAATTGATATGAGATGTATTTCAATATGAGCTCACTAATGAGTTTAGTAATGGTTACTAGACAGCTTTGCTAGGGACGTTTGGCACAAGCTTTGTCTGTGTTTTCTTCAGAATTATTAGCAGGTCAATGCTGTCAATGAAGACCTTGCTGGAATCACAGCCTGAGGAACCAACAACCTAGTTTAATTCAACGCCACCAAATCTCAAGCCTGTATTTTCTCTAGAAATGCGGGACTCAGTGTGCCTGATATTGATGTCTGGCACCACCATCCCCACCAACCCCACCATATCTATGCTCGGTATTTCCATCAGTAACACTATTTCATGAAATTATCATGTCAGATCCATCGCGGAAGCTGCTTCATGAAAACTCGGATTCTTCCTTCGTGCGAAGAGCTACTTCACACCTCAACAGCTTCTTATGATATACAAAGCGCAGATACGGCCTATTCTAGAATACTGTTTCCACATATGAGGTTCAGCACAAAACATACGCTGATGCTCTTAGATTCCATCCAGAGAAGAACCATTCGCCTGGTGAGTGACGCCACACTCACTCACTCTTTGACATCATTGGAACACCGTAGAAAGATCGGCGACTTTTCACTTTGCTATCGATACTTCCACGGGAAATGTTCTTCGGAAGTCTCTGCTATCATTCCTTCACTAGCAATACCAGTCAGACGAACTAGACAAGCCCAGTCAGGAGGAAACCTGAAATATCGGTGAATACTGACCCTTGAAAGTGAGGCATGGCACATAGGTGCATGCAATGATTGAGGAGAATATTATATTGCAATCAAGAAGATGCAAAACAATGAAGTTATTGAATTGTTTCAGATATCTGGTAGATGTAATTCAATATTTGTCGATGATATTTGCTAGGAAAGTAGTTGTTTTTTTATATTTTCCTTCACAATTTGCTCGAATGGAAGCGAGGTACTGATTCGGACTTTCATGTGCATCATTTTCATACGATATGATGATATTATGTGTCAAGAGCAAAACGTTAAGTTTCCAGGAAATATTATATTTCTCTTCAGGAAGAACCGTTCTGCATACCTATCAAGTCAGTAATGATTTTTCCACAGCCTCTTGTTTTTTTTTCGATTGAAGCATTGGGTAAATTTTGAATACTGGGGAAGAGTCCTAGGAAACCCTCGGAACGTCATTTCTCAAGTTGGAATATACCCTTTCATTTTTATGTCGTTGCTGTTCCGTTCAATTTTCGGTCGATTTCTGAGAAATATTCCCAGTCTCCCGAATTTGTTGTGTTCTAGTCCCTTCAGGTTTCCATAGAAAACAATTCGGAAGCTACATAACAAATTTGAGGCAATACGGAGGAGTTATGTGTGAATAGAATTTTGATGTTGTGTGTTTAGTGCCAAGAAAGATTCAGAATGAAATTGAGTATCAGGACGGATAGTGAGTGAAACGGAGAAACTTGAAACTAGACTTTGGAAAAGATCATTTCACGTCTATCTATTTAGTTTTATATGGTAAAACTATGATGATGTTATGTATCAATTTTTGTTGTTGTGGAAGGGTAATCCGGGAAAGAGGAAACAGATACATATAGAAATAGAATGGAATTGAGAAATGAAAGGGCCCACTATTTAGGGAAGACACCTATACATTCATCTGAATGGGTAGGAATCATAATATTTTTAAGGTGGTGAACATGAGGAAGATAGTCAAAATAATTGGGAATCAGTAGATATTTTTCGTTGTTCTCTTTTTGAGAGCAGGAGGATGTAAAATGAACACTTACTGCGGCATATTTCTCTGTTTCATGTGAGAGGAGACTACACACCGAAAATGAGAAGGCACTGGTACCCAGCTGACAAGGCAGGATCCGACGAGACAAGACGTCTGATGAAGGCGGCAGAAACTCTGAAGGTTATTGCCAATTTCGACATACCAGGAGACTCGAGGAACTATTAGTGTTAGGAATTAATGGAGTTAACAATGAGAGGTGAGGATTTTGGACATCATACCAGATTAACGAGACAAGAAATGTGAAAATTGGACCCACGGAGTACTTACCAATAGTGACTGTGAACTAGGCACGAGCAGGGTGAAGCAGACCCGCAGAAACGTCCGACAGATGCCACACATACGAGTTGCATTGAGATATCTATAGTCCACTATAATTGACCTAGAGAATTGGAATAGGTATCGTGAGACGAAGCCATGAGGCAAAAGTTTCGCTTACCAAGCACTATCTCCAGGATATTGACAGGAAAACACAAAAAATCTGAAGAAAACACCACAAACACCCTGTATTTATCTATCACTCACGACAACCCAACAAACAGCACAAAGCACACGAAAAAGGAACCACGGACCGAAATTGCCTATCGCATCAGCAAACAATCTCTAGGTCGACACTACCTGAGCCATAGAAATAGATATGCACTTATTCGTCAAGAATTCGATGAGCCTCGGACTCCGCAAACGGCATATCACAAGTTAGAAAGGAAATGCTGAATTCACAATTATTTCAACTAAGTCGAAAAAAGCGGTGTGACTTGGAACGCAGTAGCTGCATATTCCATGATGGGCACCAATTATACCCGAAGCTACAATAAATCCAAACGAGACCAAACGAGGAAACAGATGGCAGGAATAACTGAGCCAGGTTGAACTCCTCACTACCCCAAATGTATGTCGCAGGGAATATCTCCCAGAACAGAGTATAATACCTCTCATATGCAAGAAACTATTAGTTCTAGAAACCTTGCCTTTATATGACGGACAACGGCCTCTAGACGCGGCGAACGAAAGCATACGCAAAGCTGCCTGAGCTGCCAACATCGGATAATGCTGTATACGCGCCAAGCTTGAGCATGAGCGACATAAGCTTTAGACAGTCCTGGAATTGCATAATATGTCCGTGTGTAGAACTCGAAGAATACTCTGAGTGAAATGCATTTGAATTGCGGTTTTTCTCCTATTGTTTTTTACTAGTTCCTTTTTCGTTGTTTTCACTACAAGTATATTAGGGAAAACCTATGTAGGTATTAGATATTTTTTGTTGTTGTTGATGCCATTACTACTTTGTTCATAAAGGTATAAAATAGTATAGATGTTACTTCTAAGTTGAAGGCCAGCTTCCTAAGAGGCAGGAGATGTGTCACGGATGGGACCACCCAGTATTCAGAAGTAAATACACTTTCAGATCCGAGTTGTTTCTAATATTTTCTGGAGTTGATCAAACCATTATATTCATTCACCTAGACTCAATCGAAGACGTCGACAAGAGAACGCACATTTGGCAAATATAAAAATGAGCATCAAACTCCAGAGTTTATTGACTTGGCGAGATACTTGATTTATTTCACTTGGTTTGAGTTCTTCACACACTTGATTCACTCAACTTGACATGAAGTCACATTTGTTATTTTTTATTCTTCAATTTTATTAACACTTGAGGCCTTATACCCGAATACTCGTTTTGTTTTTTAGTCAACTTGATTAATCATGTACACAGGCCACTCTGTTTCATCTGATTGAATTCTGTTAATTTTAATTGACACTCTCGTTATTGCATCACTGCGACTTCTTTGATGGTCATGATCACCACTCGCATGCCTTTACAACCCCCATTGATCTTAACCCCACAGCTCGGCACATCCCACAAGGGAACGTAGCTGGGGTGGTAGCCTATCACTGGGGAGTCATCCACTTCTGGAGGTGGAAAGAATCGTACGCACCCTTATGGTACAGAGGTAGGGAGAATCACCCTTTCGTGACATAAGGTGGAAGCCCCGAACCACTCCGTGACAATAGAAATATGTTCATTTATCATCAGGTCACAGCAGCTGGAATATGAAATAACCTTCCAGGAAAGAACGTGTTTTCATCCGATCAACTGACTATCGACCCACCTTCTCAGAAAGGCTACACCGGCGTCATCGAAGTAACGAACACGAGATAGGTACCAATAGTGTTGCTCCTCCGCGTGATGACATCAAATTGGCTAAAATCACGACTTTGGAGAGAGGTCAATGGCTCATGAGACCTACTCGATCAAATCCTTTATGGGGGCAATCGATATGAACCGATCGGAAGTCCCTCGTAAGTTCCAACGACTTACTTTTGACTAGGATCAAATCACTGGTTCTTTAGAAAAACTCTGTGTTGGCTGCAGCCATTCTCCATCGCTAGCGGCAGTACATCGCGGATAAGACAGGTGACTCGTGAAGTAGGTCGACCTGACATTGACGTCTCAGACGGAAATATAACCTGTCGAATGAACCTTTCTCTAATAACAAAAACGGAAACAAGAAATAACAAACAGATCCTCCAAAAGGGACCCGTTCTATCAGAACCAGAATATCACAGATGAGTCATTGTTTTCTTTTGAAAAACTACATGAAAACTATTTGGCTCAAACATTTCAGAACAGAAGAACTCCAAATTATTGGCGATCACTCTCTTCCACATCAGAACCTGTTTAATCTGGAACATAGAGAGAAACCTCAGCTTAGATCATCGTATCCGACGAATTAACTGAGTATCAGAGAGCATGATCGAAAAAGTTGGTGATAATTTTCCAATACATACAAAGTGTGTGAATCAATAGTCATCAAATGATTGAAATTCAGCAGGTATTCACATTATTTGTCTGACTGAGTATTCTTTGTGGAAATGTACACATTAAAGATCCATCAACTTGGATATTTAGAAGCACTGTGTGAAAACTGTAAACAAAACTCTCTTCAGAGAATTATAATGCTACAATCTGGCCATAGTAAAGCAAACTTTCCTCTCGAAATAATTGCAGCTGTGAATGAGAGATAATTCACAGTTGCAACTGTGAAGAGTTTTTTCTGTCAAGGTACAGTTGAAAAAAAAAACGAAGTTTTTCTGGGATAGCAGTTCAGACGCGTCGTACAACGAATCTGCAAAAAATTCAGCTGCTACTGAATCACAATGTTGATTGTTTTATTTTTTTAACTACTGGATGTTATATGTTCACGATAATACTTTTATTGGCAAAGAATTCCAATGCTTTGCCGTCTTATAGACGAACGGGTTCTGGTAGAGTGTTGTTCGACATAGTGCACAGTTGACACCGAAAGGATGTGCTGACTGAAACTATCAAGTTTGTTTAACTGGTATTGCTAGTGTTGGAATGATAGCAGAGATTTTTGAGAAATAGTTTCCGTGGAAGTATCTATGAAAAATGAATGATCACCAACTTTTCTACGGTGTTCTGATGAGGTGGAAGTACTAGTGAGTGTGGCATCACTCACCAGACGAATGGCTCTTCCTGGATGGATTCTAAGAGCATCAGCGCATGTTCAGGTTTTGAACCTCATATGTTAGAACAGTTTCTTGAAACTGGTCGTATCTGTTCTTTGAAGATCATGGGGAGCTGTTGGGGTTTAGAGTAGATTTTTGCACGAAATACAAATCTAAATTTTGGCCAAGCATCTTTCGCGATAGATCATGCATGATTTTTTCATAAAAGAGTGTTGCTGATGGGGATACCGAGCATGAATATAGTGGCGGTCTTGGTAGGAATCGTGGTAGCAGACATTGTTATATCAGGTGTAGTGAATTCTGGTGATCTCCTCTGATCAAGAAACAGATAAGGAAAATCTCAAATGATAAAGCATAATTGATGAAAAATAGAGAACATTGGTATTCAGCAATGAATATTGCTCTTGAAGTCGATTGCTCAGAGAATCTAATGATTATTCAGGATCTATCATTTCTTATTTTCAGTTGTCATTGAGAAAATAATAATTTTTTATCAAGAACTATGCGAGTTTTTTTGTTAACTGTGATAATGTTGATAATGTTCATTCTTCAGCTGGACTAGGAATTCGAAAAAAAGGTCTGTCTAACTTGAACTGAGCTGATTCATTGAAGTCATCAACATAAAAAAGCATTGAGTTTCATCAATACGCTTGACATTGGACTTTGAAAAAACTCAGAGATTACATGTGATAACACAAATGGAGCAAGATCAATAATTATTTGGTAGAAATATTCCGAGACAAAGCTCACCTCATATTTTTATCCAGGTATATTCGTGTCTCAAGAATTTTTGTTCTCAAACATTTTTGCGATGCACCTTCTCATCGAGACTTGATTTTTGATGAGGTTTTTTATAACACTGGAATAATCAACTATTGTTTCGGTCCAATCAAGAGACAGAAGACTGAAATGATCATTCATTTTATTCTGTGTGGATCGACAGAATTGCAAGATTTTCGCATGTAATTCAACATCAATAATGATAATAATAATGGTCCCCATTTATGAATCACTAATCGCATCAAGATTGAGTGTGTTCGATATTGCATTGATGATGGGCGAAGTTCAGCCCAGGCTGTTCCTCAACTTAACCCGATTGTGCACTCTAAATTATGTAATTATGATGATTTTCTTGATACTATTCATGAGAGCAATCTCAAATCAAGTTCAAATATGAGTTTCTTATGATCATTCGTTGAATTCAAGGAAGATTTGTTTAATTTTTTGAAATTGAAGGAAGGATATGTTTTGGCAAATTGATGAAGTTCTTGAGATCTTTGCTGGTGGCATATTCAACTCAGAACACTTCCGCATTATTTCCATAGACGATCCAGATTGCAATCAACATAATCTAAGTATGAAAAAATCCCAAAAATATGTTGCTGACATCAGCGGAGGCAAAAATATTTCATTGGAACAATAACATGAAAATGAGAAACAAGTTTTTATGCCACTCTATCATATTTCCTGCAGCCAAGCTTTTATCAGAAGTATTAATGAGTGGATTGTTCACTCTACGATGGAGGTTGATAATTTCATCTTTCCCATGATTCCACATGTTGAATTATTTTCCCGTAAGACAACTGATATTGTTATGATTTATCATTTTGAATAGTGTTGCCAAACATGTAAGGCGAGGAACATATATTTATGATCCCATAGAGTATCAGAACAGAACTCCCATATAAGTTTACATCCATTTCTGATTTCTGATGCTAAATTGATTGGCCTGATTGCTTCGTTCTCACTCCAGTCCAACACTAAAAGACAATTCGGGTTTCTCGCAATGGCATATTCCAGCAATCGGCACGATATCCCAGTCGTTATACGAAAATGGGAATTTTAATGGGATATCGTTTCACCAAAACATATCCCAATGACCCAAGTTCGTAGATTGTGCACTTGGGTCGTTGACGGAATGTGAGGTGAGGGCGGCATATGCTATCCGTATATATAATTACATTCAGTATTGTCCAGAATAGCAATTGAAAATGTCAATATTATCTTCTTCATTGTGTTATGGAAATTCCGTTACGATACTTGCCTTGGGAAAATATCATGGTGAAACATTTGAGAAATTGGTTCTCTTCTCGACACAACTTCTAGACAAGAGTTGCAGACCTGACAGAACCCTGTGGTACACTTGTTGTTGGAGTAGTTTGTCTTGAGGTTATTTCATTCGACGCGTCCTAACATATATATCCTGAAAGAACTTTTTGTTTCACGAACATTTTGCTCAATTCACAGTCGCAACTGTGAATTGGCACTATCGTTCACAGTGGCAACTATAAATTATGCAGAAGAAACTAATTTTCAAAATATCTTCTTTTTAACAGTTGCAACTTTGAATTAGGAGATATTCGAAAATGGAAGATCCTTCAATTTTTCGACACATCTCCTAATCCACAGTTGCAACTGTCAATAAGGCAGAGTCTTCTTTTTTCAAATCACCTCCTAATTTTCAGTTGCAACCGTGAATAAGGATATATCAACACGTTGACTGTCATGAGGTACGGGGTGTGTGTCTCACCTAAATGTGCAGTTTGTGCACCGAGGCACATATGTTGTGCCACATGTACTGATATTCCTTCATTTGGTGAGGCACCGCGTCCGGCTCTCGAACGCCTATTCTTCCTTTGAGAAATAATCAAGCACGGCATAGTAGGCAAGACGCGAGAAAAAGCCTTCGAAAATTATTTTTGGTTTAAACGTCGGACCCGTCTGTAAGAAGAGAACCTTGAAATAACCATGTACCAACTTACGGTTGCACTCGAAACTTTCCAAAATCGTCGATGGACTCAATCTCATAAACAGTCTTATTGAAGTTGGAACACGGCGGAGCTACTGAATTCAACATACGTGCAGGTCGAGAAAGACACAATTCTAAAAAAGAAATTATGATTAGTGAAACATTTCGGCAATTCCACGAAATCTATCAGTTTGCAATGATAGAATTGGAGTTGGAATTGAAATTTTTGTGATTACAAATTTGGTGAAATTCAAAGTAGGATAATAATGTTTATTATACCTGACGAAGATGAGGTCGAGACGCACGTAGCAAGGCCCTTGTACTATTTATTTTTTATTCCGAGTCTCTGCTTCATCTTAGGACCTCCCTTATATTTGCTGTCACTTTCACTATCACTTCTTGGCAAATTCTTGGCAAATAATCATCTGAAGATTCATCACCAGCAAATTGATCTTCCTCTTCGTCCGACATTATGGTGTACGATAGTTATGGAAGATGTTTACGATGTTGTTCGTAACTGAGTTATATGCACTGCTCTCTGAATTACGTATGTAACAAAACTGACGCGAAATTTTTGCAGATGCACA
The DNA here is from genome assembly GCA_918026855.4 of Phaedon cochleariae. Classification (NCBI taxonomy): domain Eukaryota; kingdom Metazoa; phylum Arthropoda; class Insecta; order Coleoptera; family Chrysomelidae; genus Phaedon; species Phaedon cochleariae. The sequence goes on from OU896721.1 coordinate 18,931,142, forward strand.
ATAGTCTCTTGAACTGTATTTGTCGAAACATTTTGAGTGGGGCAAAGTATTTGTACCTCGCGGCACAAGCGGTTCATATTCTGAACTCTGTGCCGCGAGGTATACCAATGCTGTGCCATATTGTTTTTTGCATAATTACGAAAAATAATATCAGAAATAATATTCTTCAGAATATTCTTGTGTTTTACGAATGAAATAATTCGAATTCCCTTCAGAAAAAAAATTTGCATAATTTTTCCTCCTCATGGCGGCAGCCAACGTGTCAAAAAAAGTTTCCTCTGCCTAATTCACAGTTGGAACTGTAGATTAGGCAGAGTGAACTTCAATTTCTCAAGACATTCGCTAATTCACAGTTTCAACTGTGCAACTGAATACAGAATAGGAATCAGCAGGTTCAAGGTATCTTATATTCGATGATTATTTGGAATTATATCACTCATACTCAGGCTATCTCACTGAAAAAAGGGCAAGGATATATCGAAATTGAATAGTGAAAATGACATCATTTTTATACAGGGTGTGTTCGGAATTGGGGCGATAAATGAAATGAGGTGCTCAATGAGACATAATGACACGATAAATCACAAAAAAACATTTATTCTGTTGCAAAAGTTTCTCCTGCCTAATCAATAATTGCAACTGTGAATTTGAGCACAAGAACTTATTTTTCTACATAGCTTTTAATTCACAGTTGCGACGATGAATTAGGCAGAGAAACTTCTTTTCAAAATTACTCCTAATGTACAGTTGCAACTGTAAATTAGAAGATATTGAAAAACAGGTTCTTCTGCCTGATATAAATTTGCAAATGTAGACCGGGCAGGAGAAACTTTTCGTCTGTAACTCTTCCTTATCCACAGTTGCAACTATGAATAAATGCTAATTTAGAGTTGCAATTATTGTGAATTATAATATATTGCAACTCTAAATAAGCACTAATTCACAGCAGCAACTGTGGATAAGGCGAATATTTGTGAAAATAGGAAGGTTACATAGAAGAGCCGTTCAGATACGTCGTAATTTCAAAATCATTCCGTTAACATGAATTTACGCCATTTCGTTCGAATGACTTTTTTTTCAGATTGCAAATGATTATGCTTCATTCTATTAGAAAAATGATTCCAAGAGTCCATGACACTTTGCCAAATGCAAAAGTCACCAAATTTTTTTGTGAAAGTTACAGATTCACCGAGAGTGATTATTTTGCGAAAAACTGCTACTGGAGAGTTGCCAAAAAACATGGATCTGGAATGTATCGTCAAAACTCAAAGCTCAATATCACTTTTCAAATGACTCATCATACTAGAAACTACCAATATGCTGAAATAGCTGCCCAGACATTTCGTCAGAAGTGATGAAATTGCCAGATTGACCCATTATATTCATGACATTCCTCGCTTCGAATTGAAGGAATGAGAAAATGATTGAAACAAAACAATTGCTCGTGACTGAACCTCTCGAGAGAAAATGAATATACAGGGTGTTTCAGTTTTTTGTAGAAGTACTTCAACAGCTTGAAGAATACATTTTTTCAAGATGAATATCTCATACAAACATATATGCGTGGAAGCTTCGTTTCCGATTCACAGGGTGTCAAAGTTTCAGATTTTTTTTATGTTTTTTTAATTTTCTCCTACAATTCTTGGAATGATTGATTGAAATTTGGTACACCTAATACACTTCAAAAACTCAATATTTGTGGCTATTGAGCGTTTTTGAATACCTACAGGGTGATAGACTTTCAGGGGTCGTACCCAATTTAACCCTGTAGAACTTTTTTGCGTACCGTCTGGCTTTCAATGGAACATAGATTCAGATTTTCCTTTCAATTTGGAAACTTTTTGCGTACATGTGAATTTTTCGAAAACTGTATGAATCTCGAGATAAATGCCAAAAATAAATTACTTGTAATAAAACCGTTATTTCTCAAACACACTTATTTGACATTTCTCAAACATGTTATTGAAAAATAGCCGAAAGCTTCCATACCAAATGAGAGTCAGTTGCAAAATTAGATTGAATTTTTTGAACACCATTTTAATTAAAACTAGGAAAAACGAAAAAAAAAATGTTTTTATTTGAAAAAAACTTCTCTAACTGGATTACAAAATCTGAAATTGTATTGTAGAAAATTCTAGGACACCCTGTATAACTGAAACTGGTTAAAGTTTCGATATCAGGGAATGTATGTATGACACACGGTCTAGGCGCTATACATCGCTAGACTGTCGCTTTTGACGGTTGAGGTGTGAGTTTTAATAATTTAATCTCGTGAACGGCAGCTCTAATTTTATCAGTACCCTTAGGAGTGGTTCGGATTCCACTTCTTTTTATCTCGAAATCCATACAGTTTTCGAAAAACTCACATGAGGGCAAAAAGTTACCAAATTGCAGAGACAATTTGAATCTATGTCCCATTGAAAGCAGAGGCGGCACGCAAAAAATTTCTGCAGAGGTAAATTGGGTACGACCCCTGAAAGTCTATCACCCTGTAGGTATTTGAGAACGCTCAATAGCCTCAAATGATGAGTTTTTGGAGTGTATCAGGTGTATCAAATTTCAATCAATTATTCCGAAAATCGTAGGAGAAAATTCAAAAAACTTTTAAAAAATCTGAATCATTGACACTCTGTAAATCGGAAACGAAGCTCCCACGCATATATCTTTGTTGGGGATTTTCATCTCGAAAAAATGTCTTCTTCAAGCTGTTGAAGTCCTGCTATGAAAATTGATGGAACGAGACAAAAAAAGAAGACGAAATGAAAGAATACATTTTTGTCCTAGTAAAAAATATTTTGGAAGATATTGAGCTCGGAAGTTTGACTAATATTTCCGAAAATCATTGATCAAAAATTAATAGCCCAATAGGTGCTTGTGATTTTCCGCAAAGTTGCTCGACATTCAATAATATTCGAAAGATGTTGTATGGTGGGCATCGCGAAGTCTTACAAATATTCTCAAAGCAATTCTTTCTTGTGATTCATCGTGTCATTATGTCTCATTATGTATTATTTATTCCTTCTTTCTATTCCTTCAATTTCCGTTACAGCTCATTCATTCGTCTGTTCAAAATATTCTATATTGGCCTCATTAAATATTAGATCGCTATACAGTATTATATCCTTCTTATGCAAGAATAAAATATACCCAAACTCGATTGCTCATCCTCATTCAACTCGAAATGAAATGAAAAGAATGGTACAGGTCAATACTACTGAGAAAACTATAAGACAACGTTGTTTTACTCACCTAGCTGCTCGAAATTTATAATTTTCTGCCTGCAATTCATAAAGTTCATTTGACAACTCTTAACTCGTCTAGTATGATGGAAGATATTTCTGAAACATACATTGAAAATTCGAATAGAAACACTGTTCATAGTGTGATTGAAAATAACAACTGATAATGTTATACAGTGACAATGAATTTGATTCAAGTCAAAAAAAAACACTGTGATTTTATTCTTGACACAAACCATATCAACTGTTGAATTGATTCATCTAAGTTATTAGTTATAATCATTGATCTTAGCTTTTTTTCCTTTTGCCTTATAACTTGCGGATGAATATAGATGAATCACCTGTGACTATCATGATGGATAACGAAATTTAATTTGGAGATAGAAATGTAGAGACATGCCTATGCTCGACCATCACGTTTTAATGGGCTTTCTCCTCATGTACCTCTTTATGAATTTATTCTTTATTTACGAAAAGGAATACGAACGGGACTAACGCAAAAGCAGTATTCACAGATATGTCATTTCTCATCATACAGATATATTAATGCTAAAAAAATCGAACATCAATTACAAAGTTGATGAAAATCAATATGGAGTAATTAATGATTGAGTAGGTACAACATGTAGTGATTGTAGTGTGTTGATACAAACAAAGGTGAAATAATTTTATTCAGATACATATTAAAACGTTGAAATATATCGAAATCAAGTAGGTGAAGCCAGGAAATGTTTTTTCAAAATTTCAGATAATTTGGAAAGTGAGTAAGAGAAAATATCAATATCAATAGAATTTAACAGCGTGTTGTATAATATTTTGCATCTATGCATTGGAGAGAAAAATAATTTGTTTGAGATTGTTCGTAACGAAAAATGTGATGATTTCTTGTAATATAAGTAGGAGCTGTGAGGTAAATATTACTGGGGATAGCAGGTGAATCAACTGAATTATTTATGATTTTATAAAGGAATTTCACGTCTGAAATGTTCCTTCTATGCGCTAGCGATAATAAGTTCAGCTCATTTCGAACATATAGTTGAGGTTTCTGGGGTTGGATGGAAAGCATTAGTTATTGACGTAATCAATGAATTTATTCTGTATCCCAAGTTTATTTATATAAATATCGTAACCAGGGTTCCATATCAATGATAACATAACTCAGAACATGAATAATAAGTTCACATTACACATTACTATCGCTATATTTAGTAGAATTTTCGAGATATTACATAATTATGTGATTCCATGATGTTATAAGCAATGAAAGACAGAATGAACATTAATCTATCCATCTATCAATTTATCAACTGCAGATTGATGAATAGTTCCGATAGGATTCTCGGATATTCAGTTAATCAGATATGCGGAGAAGTAAACTATTCACTGCTCAGTAAAAATTTTGAAAAAAAATATAAATTGTTTCCTCAAGGCTGAAAAATAATATGCACGCAGAACGAAGTTGTTTCTTTTACTACTTGATTCGCAGTACATCTCACCACGAGAAACTCTGAGAATTGGAACAAACTTTCGTCATACTTGAATAGACTCCATGAATACGGTAGAACAACTAATCATCTGCTATATGCATCGTGGTGGAACTGAATGCAAATAGTTGAAATTAATCAACATTGGTGGAAGTTCTACAAATATATCCAGATGAACACCAGTATTTGATACTATAACCCGAATCTGATTTTAAGATTTTCACCAATCAAGCTGTTGAATTCCAGTAATGAACTGTTCAATAATTGATCTTGAAGTATATGTCATATCTATGAAGTGTCGCGCTATCAGCACAAAAGTCATTGAATATATCATTTTCCACAATGAAAAAAAGTAATTGATCATGTGGTGAAATTAACATTGAAATTCACTGAGAGTTTGGTACTTTTATCGTCCCAAATCATGAAAATAATTCCGCCAGTACTCTGAAACTACTGACTGCAGTTCATTCCACTATCAATACCAATTATTGATAGTTCTGGTAACGCAGAAATGAATTCAACAACTCCGTCACCTGTAAAATAAGGTGAATTGAGGAGACTCCGAAATAGTGATTTTTTCCAGAATAATAAGTTATTTGAAACGTTTATTTCGATTATGTTCATTTCCTGAAGTGCGGATCGTTCACCATATTTTGAAGTATACGTTCACTATTGGAAGAGTAAATTAATCTCATTGTCGAGATGGAATCCGGGATCGCACTCATAATTACGAATAGTGATCGATTACTTCCCGGCCAGATTTTTCAGTTTGGGGTAAGAAAAATTGGTATGAGAATGAAAGAAATGTGAAGACTCATATGCAATATAAGTGTAAATATTGATGATTTGTTGATGAGAGTGAAACTATGAGATATGAATGTAGACATATGAAATTGAGGAAACAGTGTTCAAAACGTGTATTAATCCGATGAATGATCTGATGTTGAAGAAATTAGTAATGATGATTGAATTGAACTGAACGAGATAACGTTCATTACTATAGGGTCTCCAGTACTTTGTCCAGAAAAAGGAACGAGATACATCGTTGTATATAGCGAAACACTATACATGCGAGATGAATAGAAACATTTCCCCTCTTCATTTTCTGATTGAATTCAATGAAACCGTTACGAAAACACGTCACGCAGGGGTCCTTTCAGATTAAAATCTGTCGAGAGGAATAACATGCGTGGATACGGCACGAACATCCTTAATGTGTGATTTTCAGACAGATGAAAAAATAATTTCCTGGCTTCACCAGAGGACTTGATTTTTCATGTAAGTGAACAGAATGTTAATGTATGTTGCGAATTTTTTTGTGTTTATGTAAATTCTTCAGATATCCCAGAATATATCAGATAACATCGTCCGCACCTATCACAGAGATGGCAGTTGAGAAATAGTCTTCATTATAGATTTCAATCAACAATAAAATGCATAATATTCTGGAAATAACTTCTGATATAATGCCCCCAACAATCAACTGCGATTGGTACTTCAGCCTCACCCCTTCTCCTAAAAGGAGAAGAGTGCCCAACCAACAATTTGAGAGAATTATACCAAGCAGAGAGGAGAAATTAGTCGAAGAAGTCAAAATTTACTAATTTCCGACAAAATATTTCACCTTTATGCCCTGAGTAACTAGAAAGTTATGGATTAGGTTGTAAAATGCCTGGTTAGGACCTCAACATTTTCTATAAAAACCATCAACTTCATAGGCGATTTGCATAGTTGGAAACTACTCATTACAGACTGGAGATGAAGAAAATAAGTCGGATTTATACTATGTTTTGTCTATTTTCGACCAATTGAGTCGAAGGAGTTTCTCAGACTTTTTCAACCTGATCAGCACCAACTTCATGTCCAAGATTACCACTATGAAATCCTCATAGAACGAAGTGTCCTTGAGAGAGCCGAGAAAACCAAAATTAATCCTAAAATCATGTTCTCAAAGTTAATGGCTATTATTCACCCTGGTGCTTTGAGGTCGGCAAATGTTTCGAAATGATCATTAATTTCTGAAAATATTAAAAAACTGGAGACAAGCGCAATGTATGAGTTTTGAATGTTTTATTCTTTATTACCAGTGAGTGGTTCAGGTAGCTTACCGCTTGAACGCTTCTAAAGCAAATCATGATATCTTTCTATACATTACGATGATGTTTGATCAACTAAACCAGCGATTTGTTTTGACATTCGAACTTTACTTCCACTTATTCCATTGGTCAGAATAGAATGCATATTCAGATAACTTTTATAGAAAAAAAAAATAGGTATCAATTATAACACTTCGGTAGAGAACGTACAAAGATGGCGAATGTACTGAAAGTGTACTAGAACGGCAACAATATTTGAAAGATGACTACACGGCGATGGACTTCTCTGATTCGCTGAAAAATGAAGCATGTCATCCAGAGACCAATAATTAGAAAACATACCGTGGTGCAGAATGAGAAATTGAAGGCGAACAACAAAACATTCAACAAATAATATGATTATAGGAAACATCTAATAATATTAATCCATCAGGTTGACTGCTACTCAAATAATATACTCGTTGATATAGTCTTAAATCCCAATATGGGGAAATTGGGCTCGATAGTTGAAACAAACAGAATTTTCGACTATGAACGAAGCCCATTCGCCTAGATGGAATTGTTGAAAAATGATTCGAAAACACAAAGAATATCATCCAGTATTTTTCTACAAATTCAATAATTTCGTGGGCCCACTAATTTTACATGAGTAAAATCAACATTATCACAATAAATTTCACATCGCAGGTTGAATAACGATATACAACAACCTCAAATGAGCTAATCAACATGCATATTTATTATCTACACCTTCCACTAAGAAGTATACTTTTGAACGCCATGTTCATAAACTCCTAAGTCTCCACACGTAAATAAGTAAACCAGGTAAAAATCCTAGTGAACCCACCCATAAGTAGGTAATGAATAACGTCAGAATAACTGAAACCAGACCACTATCGGACTAGAATTAGGGCAATTTCACCTAATTGTTTCCTCGACCTATTGGTCAGGATACCCTAATATCCCTATTCTTGCCTTCTGAATTACTTCCAGTTTCTTCCCTATATTGGTAAATTTGAAGTAAACAAGACGTAATATTCACTTTGGCCAACTAAGTCGTTGACCTATTCTGAGGTCGCAATAACGTATATTATACCTAAAATGTTTGTTGGGTGGCCTGGTCTACAGTGTGTCCTGTTCTCAATATTTCTGCGTGGTATCTCACTCATCTTTGGAAATAGGACTCTGCGATCTCAGTGATCCTCTGTCACATTTTTGTGAAACTCAATATGGTCTTATCAGATCTTGCATAATTATTGCTTTTGTTCATGAGATAGAGGGCAATTCAAAAAAAAATTTATACTTTCCGGACTCACAACATATCTACGAAGTTTTGGAGCATAAATGTCAAATGAAAGTCCAAGCCCATGATGAATTTTATACAGGATCCAGTGGCACGCTCAATTTGTTTCTTGGGGTATGGTTCTGGAGATACGACCAAAACTTATGACAATCTTACAAGAAACATCCTATATTTCATGAGCTCATAAAATTCTTCATCATTTTCTCTCCTGAATGATTCATAATATATTGTATACAATTTTCAAAAATACTCCAGAATCCCTAAAACATTGAATTTCAGTAGTGAGTCATAGATATTTCATATGGAAGGAGTTTCAATTGAAAGCATGATGTATTGTAAACAATTTTCAAAAACTAGAATCACTTGAACATTGAATCTCAGTAGTGAGTTATAGATATTTCATATGAAAGGAGTTTCAATTGGGAGCAGATTCCTTTTGATCTCTACAAAAAGAAGACAAAAACAATACAAACACTGATAAAATAACGAAACACAAAACTTAGGTACCTGATATCAACAAATGAATAGTGATGAAAAATTCATAGTGTAGAATAGCATGAATATTTACTGGAACAATTGAATTTCAGAATTATTCAGTAACTCATTCATTGAATTGTTCAGAGTCATGTCCATTTTCCAACACACACTTCCACGATACATCTCGATTCAGTTCAAATCATTGAATACTATCATTTTACTCCGGGTGAACTCTGTTGTTGCACGAAATTCTTCGAGATTGTTGTGTCTCTTACTGTATCAAGACGTTCTGAGAAAGTGTGTATTAGGGAAAATGGGCATCAATTTGAACAATTCAAGGCATAAGTTACTGAATAATTCCAAGATTCCATTGTCCTAGTGAATTTCCAATCATGTGCTTATTCACAACTTGCTATCTGTTTGTAGCTATCAGGTACCTGAGTTTTGTGTTTTGTTCATGAATAAGTGTTGGTGATGTTTTTGTCCTCTTCATTGAGGAATCGGGAGAAATATAACTTCAATCATAACTTCTTCCATTTCAGAAGTCCATAGCCCAGTATTAAAATTCAATGCTTCATTGATTTCGAAGTAGTTCGGAAAATTTCATTTTCATACACTTCATATCATTTTGAACGGAAGAGAATGAATAATTCAATAAGCTCATGAAATACAGGAGGGTTTTTTTCAGTGAGTAGTATATCCAGAACAATACCCCAGAAGAAAATCGAGTGCGCCTCTAGATTCTGCGTAAAATTCTCTATAGAATAAGATTCTCATTCGATATTTTTGCTGAAATATAGAGGGGGTCCGAGAAGTTCAAATTTTCAAAATCGTCCTTTATCACATTCACGGAAACAGTAATGCAAAACTCAATGAGGCCATCTTGAGTTCCACTGGAAGGTCACACAGGAACGCAAAAATAGTAAGGTGTATTCATTTTACTTGGTTCTTTGGGATTTTCTCTCCTCGTTTCTATAAAATAAAAGTATTCGTATTATTTCAATATATTTGTAGAGGGACAAATCAGATGATTTGCCCCAAAATGTCACTGCGTTTAACAAATTTTTCTATCAGGGAGTCTAAAAGAAAAATCCAGTAGCTTGTCAGTGACAATTTGTTTGAAAAAATTTTTGAAGGAAAGAAATTGAATTGAATTGAATTGAATTTATTTAGTTCAGAAATATTACAATATTATGAAACACGTCAAAGTAAAAATAGGACAATGGTCAAATTAAAAAAGGACATTAGCCAAAGTAAAAATATGACAATAGTCAAAGTAAAATAGGACAATAGTCCAAGTATAAGTAAGTATGTAAAAATAAAATGAAAATATAAAGTATCATATTGTACATGGGTTTACCTAGTTTTTGTTAAGATGTCTCTGTTTTTGAATAACTTGCAATATTCGTCAAATGAGTATATGCAGTTCTCTGCCAGAATGATTTTCAGTCTTATCGAAAATTTGGAAAATGATAGATCACGAAATTCGGTTGGTAATGCATTGTACCATTCAACACCTCTGTTTGTATGCCTACGTAATCTAGTGTATGGTTGCAATAGCATAGATTTGTTCCTTGTGTCATGTCTGTGGAAATCGGATTGTGATTGATAGTTGCTCATGTTTTTTTTTACATGCAATAGGTTATGGTACAGAATGGTCGAAAATATGGTCATGATCTTTAGTTCCTCAAATATAGGTCTGCAGCTGACTTCCCAATTAACTTTTTTTATACTGCGTAATGCAGCTTTTTGAATGATTAAAATTCTTTGTAAATAGCAATTTGATGCATTGCCCCATATTAGGGCTACATATGTTAATACAGAGTGGAAGAGTGCAAAATATGTTTTGCGTGCAGCTGATTCGCCCAGTGAATAACAAATTTTCCTGATAGCGTACACTGTTCTTGGAAGTTTTCCACACAATATATTTATGTGTTCCGACCATTGCAACTTCGTATCTAATACAACTCCCAGGAAATTGACATGGTCGTTTGAATTTTCAGATATAACATTTTCGAAAGTTTGACTTTGACTTTTACTTTCATTTAGTAGCATATCATTGTGCTCGAACCAAGCCCTAGCCTTCTCCAAGATAAGTGAAAGAACAAGTGCATTATCTTCTTCTTTTCCCAATTCAATTCCAAACGTTGTATCGTCCGCATACATAATGGTTGATGCGTTTATAAAATTCATAGTATAAGGAAGATCATTTATGTAAATCAGGAACAGGAGGGGACCCAAAACTGATCCTTGCGGTACTCCTCTATTCACAGTAGCTATATCACTTCGTTCTTCGCCATTTACTACGATTTGCTTTCTTTCATGTAAGTATGACTTCAATATGTCTAGTGCTTTACCACGTATTCCGTAGAAATTGAGTTTTTCCAGTAATATATTGTGATTCACACGGTCAAAAGCAGATGTCAGATCCGTAAAAACAGTCAAATATTTTTTACTGTCATTGAAGGCTTTTTTTATAGAACTTGTTAAGGAGAGTACCGCATCAGCAGTGGACAGCCCCTTTCTGAAACCATATTGTTGTGGAGATATAATTTTATGAATATTCAAAAAATATGTCAAAGCTGAGTGTATTGCCATTTCCCATATTTTGGAGAAGACTGGGAGGATAGATATCTGTCGAAAATTACTTGGCAGTGACGGGTCTCCTTTTTTATATGCAGAAATTACTCTTCTCATTTTCAATTTTTCTGGAAAAACTCCTTCGTTGAGGCAAGCATTGATAATATCTGTAAGAGGTTCCAATAGATGAATTCCAGAATGTTTTATAACAAATGTGCTGAAACCGTATATGTCTTCTGTTTTTTTGGATTTAATTTTGTTAATGAATGTTCTGATATCATCCGTGACCAATGGTTTCAGAAAAATTGTACTTGAAGGGCTATGGTTTTTGTCTAGTAAATCTAAGGCATCTTTGTCAGATTGACAAGGGTGTTTAGTAGGAGATTCTGAATGATTCAAGTAGAAATCATTAAGTTCGTTTGAAGTTAAATTTTGAGGGTAAATTTTTGCTTTTTGTTTTCTACCTGTTTCTGTGTTGATGATTTTCCACGTGGTTTTATTGTAGTTGTTTGAATTTAATAACATTTTTTTGTAATGATTGTAATAATAGATATATTGAAGAAATATCGAATTTTTACTTATCTTTGGACATTTCGGGACCGATTCTGCTCCCGTTCTCAACATGTAAATGCAAATTATTTTTCTTTGAAAGTTGTGCTGCGTATAGTTTGACACTTTTCAGTGTCATACTGATGTTGGCATATGAATGAGTGATTTTAGTCTACAAATGAGTTACAGGATGTTTTCTTTAATTGATCTTGAATCTACCATTTTCATGTTCAGTTTTCAGTAGTGAATACCATGTTCTATCAATATCAACTGAACAGGAAGCAATGCTATTGTCTCCGTTGATACGACACATTTGCCGCGCAAACGTGAAGTACCCTGTATAAAAACCACGGGTGTGGTCGTCATAAATAAAACATGGTTCGCCCTGTATGTTCAATTCTTCCTGATGAATGTGGCAAATTGAAAATACAAATTGTCCTAAAAAAAAAAAAAATTATATGTTTATTTCTGACCGTGATATCATGAGCTTATTCCGTCAGTGTAACAACGCTATCATTTAAGAGGGACATAACTCCCTTGTGACATTATGAATTCTATAATTCTTTTTACCTACACAGCTTGATAACAAAGTTTTGTTAGAAACAAGTATCATAGCAACAACCAAGCAACTCCTATAACGTAAAGTTCGTGATTCGAATATAGCGGAATGGTATATTATTCGACGATAGCTATTGTCAAATTATGACATTTCATGACGAGTCTGATACAAACGTTTCACTGCATGCCCCATATTATCATTACAACTGGTGCCAACTGTTTTGTAGGTAATGAATCTGCTTTGTTGCTGATTGGCCATAGCCTGTTGTGTAAAGGCTCTTGCACACGGGGCGTGGCTTGTTTTGTATAATGCATCCAGTTACCCAACAAAAATGTTACATTAAAAGGGTCTAGTTTTTAACAGTCATAGAAAAAGGTAATGAATTGCACTGAGGAAAAAACAATTTTTGTTTTGAACAAATCGATTTATTTAGGTCATTTCATCATCTATTGGAGTTAATTATAATCTCATAATTTTCAGGATGTGAGGATATTTCAACATAGATACCAATAAAATAGTATGTTGAGATATAAGTAGAAGTGATTATATTTCAAAGGGGATGAACAAATTTGATTATGGAATGAAACAGGTGAAGCTGCTCCTTCTTCATATGGTGGATATATTATATGCCGTCGTGTACCTCTCAATCACAGAGACACGTCTCTGATTATGGACATTTGCCCTTGTATGCGAATCCACCCCATTGTTTTTGAAACAAAAGGCTACTTCCATTTTCGTGATAATGTATCTGCTGAACGTTTCTGAAAAACGGCATATTCCTGGTGTTTGGTACACCTTCAGCAGAACGAATCAATGGAGTGAAGCTAGCTCTGATGTCTTCAGCTTCACTGTCATATTTTCTATGCTTCTGGATTTCATGATTATTATACTCAAATAATCCTAAAAATGAACAATCAATTGTTCATCTCATCACCTCTGGAGAACACTACAGGTAAGTCAACAGCTTTCCATTAGCAACAATTATTGAATCAGACAAGCATAGGACTCAGATGAAAATATAGAATACTGATTTACTTTCTCCATTTTCAGAACCTGTTTATTTGGATCAGCACAGCTCGAGGCTTTCATCACTTCCTACAGGTGTACTGAACGTATGAAGAATTGTGATATCTGGTGAAATGATCTTAGAAAACTGTGTATGAGTGTTTTACCAATCAATAAATGTTTCATCTTGTGGAAGATGTTCATTGATCTTCTAACTCAATGCTCTCTCTGTGAGTATGCTTTCTCGATGATGATATTATTTGAAAGTCCACTTAGGATTTCATGGAAGCAAAATGAAAAATCTATAATCTGCAAATTTAAACGCTACAATGTCATAAGTGAAGTCAGGTTTGTTCTTTCGTTTTTTTCTAGGGTTGTTTCAGTTTCTTCTGAATAACTCAAGAATAACTGAAGCTCAACTAGATTTCTTGGCGGATTCTGAATCATGATTGAATTTGCTGAAAAATTCGTGCTTCAACTTTCATAGTTACTGAGATCCCAATGGTGAGGATCGAATTTGACTCACACTGTATAGTTTGCAAATGTTTCCTCAAGTCATGTTCTACTTATTCAGCATTGATCGAAAGCTGCCAATATCATTCATAGATTGCTGTGAACATAACAAAAATTCAATCGAAATAAAACAGGTATTTTTTCATTCCTCTGTTAGTTATTCAATGGGAATAAGTTATTTCGAGGAAGAAAACTACGGGATAGTGATATTAAATTGCAAGAATATTGCATGAAATAAGCTCTAGGGAACATAAAAAAAAACTAAATTCATATTCATGAACAGATGACATATATCTTTCACAACTGTTGAGAATAAACAGAGTGATTCATTTAAAGAAAAATGTATTCGAACTATTTCTGCCCTGTTTCAGTGCGTGATCCATTCATTCTTGTACTCAATATCTCAGAAATTATGACTTGTCCATTTAATCCTCACGCGACTTCCAAAATTGTTGTCTGAACACACCAATCAATAAAAATAGGTTCCATGATTCACTCGCTGACGACACACAATTGTGCAATTTTTTTTTTTAACATGATCACCAATAATATTGGCAGTTTTCTTGAATTCAATCGTTGAGATCTGGAGAATATGATGTGGAATTCTGTCGAGATCTTCTAGGAATACATTATACAAACGCGCCATTCAATTTGAGGAACTGTCGAAAATCAATTCCGCGCTCAATTTTCTGATGAGGTTCAACTTTCTAACTTGTCCAATTCTTCCAGAGCCAATCACCGAGATCATTGGCAGCCCATACCTATTTCATCAGTTTAGGTTCGACAATCAACCTGACCTACACAGACACATCAATAAACAGAACGTATCCTATTTGGTTATTGCATCCAAAACACAAATTTCAAGATACTGTATAATACAAGCTATCGAACTCACAGCGTTGATAGTATAGACATCTTATCAGCATCACGAATACTTCAATAGATCAGAAATTGAGCAGCTTTACCTAAAGCCAATTTTCCTTCTCTTGTCTAATAGATTCGTTGACATCTTTCAGAAATACCTCATATGAACGCGTCATTCAATCCAAAAAACTGTCGAAGATCAATTTCACGCTCAATTTTCGTTGAGTTACAATTCTCAAACTTTTCTGATTCTTCCAGAGCCAATTTTGATCATTGGCAGCCCAAAACTATTTATCAACATAGACTCTACAATAAACCTGACTTGCACAGTTACATGAACAAACAAAACGTAGTCGATTTGGATATGGTATTCGGCCTCACAAAGCGCCAATTTGCTTCCTGTTGTGGTGCAGAGTACTCTCATTTTGATACACCCATAATCTCAGAAATTATGGCTCGTCTAATGGATAACTCGACACCAGGTATAGAAATCATCTCATCCTCACGCGAATTCTGACATCATTGTCTGGACACAGCAATCAATGGGAATAACTTGCATGATCAACTTTCTGGCGAGTCTCAACTGTACAACTTTTTCAATTCATTTGGAGCTCTTTACTAATATCATCGGCAGTTCTTTTGGATTTCATCATTGTGGTCTGATAAATATGTCGTAGGATTTCATTAAGATCTTCTAGGAATACGTGATATACAGGGTGTTGCGAAATTCGACCGACAACGCTTGACAGGTGATAGCCCTCGTGATTTCATAATCACTGAGATGGGGACATACGGTCTTCAAGTGTTCAGTTCTCGAGATACAGGGCGTTGAAGTTAAGAAATAATAATAGTTATTCCGCAATATGTCAAGAAAAATTGAATATAATGCATTCAACTTCGGTATATGGTTTCATCTTTGAATGGGTCATTTTTTGACCAGGAAGCCATTCCGGACATTTTATCCAGTGGTGCCCTACAGGGGGTTGTGGCAACTTTTCCTCCCATATTATCTACGCCACTGATTAAATTTCGATTATTTTCAATTCCCCGAATTCGATGTTCAATTTTGTTCAAAACATGCATCACCTCCAACTGAGCTGAAATGAACAGTGTTCGAGATATTCGACCCAAAATCGAAGATTGCATAGTTATATTCGGTAATATTTCATCATTTTCAGTAGTAGAAAATTGCAAAAATATTTTTCTGGTGTTGAGTAGATTAGATACTATTCAGATCTCATTCTGTAGCTGAACAGAAATAGTTATTCCACGCATAAAGAAAAAACAACAATTTTTGTAATCTTCTACTACTGAGGAAGATGAAAAATTACTATGCAAACTTCTATTTTTGGTCGAATATCTCGATAACTGATCATTTTAGCTCAGTTGAAGGTGATGCATTTTTTCAACATAATTGAACAATCAATTCGAGAAATTGGAGATAATCGAAATTTCATCAGTGGCGTAGAAAATATAAGAGAAAAAGTTATCACAACCCTCTGTAGCACACCTCTGGATGAAATTCACGAAATGTCTTTCTGGTCAAAAAATTAACCATTGAAAGGTGAAACCATATACCGAATTTGAATTTATTGTGTTCAATTTTTCTTGAGATATTGCGAAACAACTATTTTTATTTTTTAACTTCAACGCCCTGTATCTCGAGAACTGAACACTTGGAGACCCTATGTCCCTATCTCAGTGACAATGAAATCACGAAGGCTATCATCTGTCAAGCGTTGTCGGTCGAATTTCGCAACACCCTGTATACGCGGCATTCGATTTCAGAAACTTTAGAAATCAAATGCTCGCTCAATTATCTGATGTGTTACAACTCTATAGCTTTTCCAAGTTCTTCAAAGTGAATCTCCAAGATCAATTGAAGCCCAGAGGCTCGACAATCTTTTTTTTTTTTTTTTTTTTTTTTTTTTATCGCTTGGAGCGCACGAAAGGGAATCCCTATAATGTTCAAAGAACATCGTGCGTTCCTTGGGAGGATAGGGACAGGAGGTAGGTATTGGAATTTCTTTTGAACTTTTGTAGATTATATGTTGTTGGGAATACTTCCACAGGCAATGAATTCCAGAGCCTAGCCGTTCTATGGATGAAGGAGTCTTGATAAAGTGCTGTTCGACATCTTTCGAGGTTGACAACGAAAGGATGTGCTGACTGGGCTTGTCTAGTTCGTCTGATTGGTATTGCTAGTGAAGGGATGATAGCAGAGATTTCCGAAGAACATTTCCCGTGGACGTATCGATAGAAAAGTGAAAGGTCGCCGACCTTTCTACGATGTTCCAATGATGTCAAAGAGTGAGTGAGTGTGGCGTCACCCACCAGGCGAATGGCTCTTCTCTGGATGGAATCTAAGAGCATCAGTGTATGTTTTGGTGCTGAACCCCATATGTGGGAACAGTATTCTAGAACAGGCCGTATCTGCGCTTTTCCAATTTGTTCAAAGCTGATCACCCATATCATCGACAGTTCTCTCAAATCCAATCATTGTGGTCTGAAAAATAGGTATGTCGTGTAGGATTTTGTTGGGATTTTCAACAAATACCTAATAAAAACGCGCCATTCAATTCTACTAGACTTTGTCAAAAATTTATTTCACGCTCGATTTTCTGATAAGTTACAACTCTCCAACTTCTCCAATCCTTCCAGAGCCAATCACTAAGATCATCGGCAGCCCGGAGCTATTCATCAACATGGGCTCGACAATCAACCTGACCTGCACAGTTCTCTTTTCCGCCGAGATCCACCCCAACATCATCTGGTCGCGGAACGGCGAGGCGATTGACTTTGATTCGCCTAGGGGAGGTATCAGTCTAGTCACCGAAAAAGGTTCCATAACCACCAGCAGGCTGCTGATCCAGAATGCTGATCGGGCCGACTCCGGACTGTACGCTTGTGCGCAGTCCAAGACGAACGCTGCCAGCGTTCGAGTGCATATCTTGAATGGTAAGTGCCAGAGACGAATGCATCAATTGCGGACTAGAGTAGAGTAGAGAATAGAGTAGAGTAGTTTATTTAACCATGTTACATTATACAGATAAGTTTGTGGCAGGTCAGAGAAGTACAGTAGGGACTATTTTCACAACAAGTTGAAATATCGACACTCAAATGTAATAAAATTGCATTAAAATTTTTTATGAATGTTTCACATAAATCTTAAAAGTAAACAGTGAATGCATTACGAGAATAGTTGATAATTAAAAGTTATACAGATAAAAAATAAATATATATATATATGGATAAACAAAATTAAATATTCAACAGTGACCGACAGTGCTATACGGAGGTATTCTGGTATATTGTAAAAACAGTTCTCAACAAGAAACTTTACGACAGTTATCTTTGATTTTTTCAATTCCAATAATGCAACTGAACTATCAAGAACATTGTATAAATTGAGATTCGAAGAATTCTGTTGGCTGACAGCTAGTCGGTGTCGTTGAAGATTTAGCGAATCTGCAGATCTAGTGTTGTAATTGTGTATGTCGGAGTGTTTGTGAAACTTGTTCAAGGTACTGTGTATTTCCAGCAGAACAGTGAATATATATAGGGTAGGGAGAGGCATAATATCAAGTTGAATAAAATATGGTTGACAATGATCTCTGTATCCAAGATTTGCCATTATTCTTATCGCTTTTTTCTGCGATCGAAAAACCGTGATGGCATTGCTAGAGTTACCCCAGAGAAGGATGCCATAGGATATAACCGGATGGAATAAGGAGAAATAAGCTACTTCCAGTATATTAATATTAGTAATTGGTTTGAGTTGTCTCATTTCAAATAGAACTTTTGATAGCCTAGAAAGCACATATTCTACATGACAGGACCAATTTAAACGATCATCGATTATAATACCCAAAAAAGATACCTTCTGTCCATTTTGATAAAGAGGATTATAGGAGACTATCAAGTTTTGAGTCTTCTTCTCATTCAATTCGAGTTTGTTTTGGGTGAACCAGCTTTTAGTCATATTTTCTGCGTAACCAGCAGTTTGAGTTAAGGTGGCATGTATGTTATTGGTGCATATTAGAGTCGTGTCATCCGCAAATAGGATGCATTTTATAGGTGCAATAGACTGACATAGGTCGTTTATATATACGTGAAACAGAAACGGTCCCAGAACGGAACCCTGAGGTACACCATGTTTGAGTTGTTTGAGTTCTGATTTGGCATTGTTTGAATCAACACATTGATATCTACTGTTGAGGTAAGAAATAATGAGATCTAAAACTTTCCCTCTCAATCCGTAGTGACTTAATTTTTGAATGAGTATCTCATGTGATTCACAGTCAAAGGCCTTTGTCAGGTCACATAATGTTAATGAAGTATGTCTGCCATGATCAAGGCCCTGAACTATGTCACCTACTATGCTGAAAGCAGCCTGAGTGGTAGATTTATTCTTGCGAAAGCCATATTGTGATTCACTGAAATAGAATCTATTTTCAAAATAAGAATAGAGACGATCTTTCAAAAGTATTTCGATAATTTCCTCAATGATGAAAATGATGCTGATTGGTCGATAATTGTCCATAGATGACTTATCACCCTTTTTGAAAATTGGAATGACTCTGGATATTTTTAGTGCATCAGGAAAAATACCTTCGCTGAAAATCAGGTTTGTCAGATCTGTTAATGGTTTGAGGATTTGATCTACTAATCCTTTAATCAGGTAGCTATTGAAACCGTGGATGTCTCGAGAACTAGAATTCATTCAATGATTGCAATGTTAACTTCATGTTGACAGACAGCTTCTGAAGAAAAGGTCCCTACAGGAGAAGGAAATTTTTTAAAATCGTATTCCTCATCGAGTCCTAATTGCGGAAGAGATTGTATAGTTTTTTCAGCTATAGTACAGAAATAATCATCCGATATTTCTTTTATCGATATAACCGGGTGATCCATTCAAGACTTTCCACCCTCGATATCTCCCAGAATTATTATTTTACACAGAAATGACGAAACAGGTCGATTTTCATATGGAGGGGGACACTTTCTGACGCGAAATAATACATAATTCAACCCTTTACTTCCTAAAACAACCCCCTCAATAATTTGAATAGGGAATGAGGGTCGTGTTATACATATTCGCGAAGGTAATTTGATTTTGAAACTAGCAGTGGAAAGGTCTTTGAATTACAACAAGTCGTTCCTGAGATATTCGATTCCAAATTATATGTTTTTCAATAGTGAGTTAATGGATGTGAATGATAGATCATCGAACAGGTGTTCACGAAAGCTGTTCAACATGACCTTCATTGACTCCCATACAGTGGTATAGAGTCTATTTGGAAATTCCTCCTGTACGTTTGAGGATGTTTCTCTTGATATTGTCTGGCATTCGGTTCTTATTTTCAAATGACCCTATAGGAAGAAATCAATGAGTGCCAAGTCAGTCTAGCGTGCTGGCCATTCTATTGGTCCTCACGACCTATTCAATTATCTAAAAATTTTTGGAATAGCCATTCTCTCACCTGTAATTCGAAATGAAGTTGTTGAAAAAGAATGTTTTCTGCCGATAGATTTGGATTATCATGATAATCGAGGTCCGTCTTAACATCATCCATAATAAGTTGTCTGATTATATTTCACAGCATATCCAAATAGACCATACCATTCAAATCACCCTGGATGGATATTGAGCCAATGATTTGATTACCCGAAATCCCTGCCCACACATCCAATTTTTGGAGCCATTGTGTGTGCTCTTCTCTCAGTAGATAGAGGTTATTCTGACCCCAATACTGACACTTGTGTCTGTTGACTGAACCGTTCGAATAAAATGAACACTCGTCACTGAAGCAAATATGCTTGATGAATTCGGGGTTCCTCTGTATCATTGTCGTTATATTTTCGCAAAATTCAGATCGTTCATCGAAGTCATTCTCATTCAATGATTGTTGAAGATTCATCATGAAATTTGTTCAGTTTCAGCACCCTCATTATCGACATTCAAGATATTCCAGTGATGCTACTCAGTTGTGGAGTAGACATTGTAGGATTTGATGCAACCTGTCCCTAAACTTCTACTTGGTTGATTTCATTCGTGACACGATGCATCTCATTCATCTTCTCATTGGCAACTGATCCAGTCTCAAGAAATTTCGCTACAAGATCCAAGATATATCTTAAATAAAGAAACTGATAGGTTTTCCAATTTCCAATACATTGGTTTTCTGATAAATTTCAAGATATTCATCTGGAATTCGATACTAATTTTTTCTTTCACATCGTTCAGGTCAGTGGGTTTCGTTGTATAGATGAGGGATTTCATATCACTCCGTATAGAAAGAAATCATTGGGTGCCGAGTTCGGCAGACGTGCTGTCCATTCTATTGATCCTCTACAGATATTGATGATCATGGTTATCGAAATCTATTGGCAGATTATATTCATTTCCAAAAAGATACTGTGTCACCTCATTCCGTATTACAGGTGGGAGAATGGCTACCCCCAAATTTCCCAGACAAATAGATAGGTCGTGAAGTACCATTGAAATGACCAGCACTCTTGCCGGACATATCACCCAATGATTTTTTTTCTTTGGGGTTATCCGAAATCCGTTATTCATAAAACGGAATCAACTATGATCTGGACGATAAGTTGAGAAGAATTTGGGTTGAATGCCAGGCCAAAACTAGAGAAACTTTTGAAATGTGCGAAAAGAATCCAAAATATATTCTACCATTATCTGGGAGTCGATGGAGGTCATTTTCAACATCTTTTGTGGATACCTGTTCAATAATCTGTTATTTACATTCATTCACTCACAATTGAGAAACATACCAGTCGAACTCGAATATCTCGAGAACGACTTGTTGGAATTCAGAAAACTTTTCCACTGCTAGTTCCAGAATTGATTTACCTTTGCAATGATGGATAACACGACCCTTTTTCCCTATTTTAATTATTGAGAGGGTTGCTCTTGGGAGTAGAGGGTTGAAGTATGGATTACTTATTTCGCGTCAAAAAGTGTCCCCCTCCATATGAAGATCGTCCTGTTTCGTAATTTTTTTATAGAGCATTACTTCTGGAAGATATCGATGGTTGATAATCTTGAATGGACCACCCGGTATATCATCAGGTCGATAGAGTTTTTGTTTGAAGAGACAGGGTTGAATCTTTGACTTTTAGAGAGTGTTCACAAATAGGTGTCGCCAAGGTGGTTCTGAAAATACCATATTCGTTGAAACAGTCATTTCGAATGATTATCCACTCGTCTTCAAGTACCTATCAAACTACTCAGTGAATTTATCTCAGATTTGGTATGGAGCTTATACTTGAGAATGATTAATTGTTCTATCAGATCCAGGTTCAGCTTCTGAAAGAAATTCACATTCATTTGAGATATAAAAATCACACTGTATTCACCAATTAACGAAGTTCATCTAAAGAATCGTGAGAAGTAGAAGTCTACCTTTTGGAGATAAACAGAAGAAATTCAACAAGTATCTCGAAAACTATTAACTTTTGCATGATCCATATTAGGGTTGAATCCACTCATTACCGCCTCCCCTATTACATCACCAAATAATGTATCGAATCACCAGTAACCCTGTATATTGGTGCCATGAATATTACGATTATAATGAACATCATCATTTTATTTATTTTCCATTCTAACAGCACTTAGCGTACGAATATGTACCACACTGAATGATCGATTAACGATTAATCACGGATTTACGATTTGTGATTCATTCAAAAAATTTAACACGTCACAATGGCAATTCAATTTCTTAAACACATCATCATGACATCCAGACCATTTTGAGCATACCTCCAGTCGTTCGAGTCCTGTCTGGCCTGTTGATTGTAGGAACTGTCAACTGTCATTCTCAGATTTTGTTGCAATCAGGAATATTCGAACAATTCCTGTTCGTATCAGAATTCTCCATTGGAAATGTATGCTGAAAGGACGGAAGTGTAATCGAAGAGAATGTCATAGGTAGGTACTTGCACTTTTTCAAGAATACTACGTGAAATTGAGCTCTCATCTTTGTGGGCAATTCATTCGATACGCTGAGCATAACAATGAACGTGAAACACAATATTCATGTGAGCAAAATTATGCAATCAGAATATGGTTACAAACCTGTGAACTGCAAAACTTTGACACCTCAGTGAATCGAAGAATATTCATCTACTACGTCAGATGCAATCTTATTCACGAACGTCAGTGAACAAACCATTCAAATAGAAATTCATCTAAACTATGGACTAGACGCACATCTACAGCAAATATAACTCATACGTGCCCCATTGGTTGCACGCAGGTGCACAGTATTATGTTCTCCATTCCCATTCCCTTCGAATCATGTAGGTTAGCAGATGGGTTATTATTTTATTTTTGGATATCATGGAATCTTGTCGAAGAGAGGAATTGAGAGTTCTTGGAACAAGTATAGAAATTATGCCAATCTTTTGTAGATACTCATTTATTAATACCCGATCCAATCTGCTGCGCTTGTTTTCAGAATACTCATCACCAAAATTACGTTTATAATACTTGTTACATAATATATTAATGTGCTATTTTTTGCGCTGAACACTTCGACGTGGCTATTGTAGCTGATGTGCTACACATTCCGACTCCAGTGCGAGGCTCAAAAGTGTTCTTTAGTTTGGTTCTCATCTGATTTATTTTATGTTCGAGAGGCTGTTCATCTAAGATAGATACGGTATTATAGAATAACTACTACCATTTTCTTTAATTTTGACCAGTTCTTGTTTCGTTATACGAGATTTGGCCAATTGTGGAACTGCAGTGACTGAGTGTGAATGATTTCGAATTTTTCATTTCGTCATATCTGAACTAGTCAATTCTGAAGACTTCTTAGTCTTCTTGTTCATTCCGTGTTCTCCAATTGGCATATGTTTATACCAGCAGAAGGTTTTCTCATTTTTCAAGGTCGGATTCTCTGTTGATATCCTTCTTCTCCATTCTTTGTTACATGAATTGTTTCAGAAGTTTCACTAGGCACTGACTAACCTCAGTACGGTTGAATGAAATCCACCTATTATAATATGTGTATCATTGTTGATTGAAATCCACAGCACATGTCACAGGGCATCATTCGTGCTCTTCTTTGACTGGAATTCGAATTGTTGGTCAAAGAACAATGGGGCGGTAAATCTTCGATCTGATGAATCGTCTACCATATGGATAGAAGACTGTTACAGAAAAGCAGAAGATTCCCCACATCAAAATAACTCATTCACGAGAATCACAAAAACCGATAATGCTGAATCAGGAAGGTTTTGGAAAATTTCCGCCAGTGATCTATCGATTCTCGATGTTCTCCTTCTTTCTATTCCATGAATTACGAATTTGAGAATTCCAATTAGACAATGAATACCTGGTCCGCAATGTGTCCAATAAGTTTTCGTAAGGCCGAACTAGCTCGGAGGTTTGTGAGCTCAAATATGGAAATATGGTTCTAAAACTCTAGGTTCCACTCAGCTTGTATGCGGAATATGATTATTGAGGAATCATAAGTTTTTATGAGACAAAACTGATATAATATCGAACGTTTTTCATGTTTGTTTTTTTGGGTGAAAATTGTTAGATAATCAACGGTATTTAATGAAGAACTGCTGCCCTGACTTTTCTAATGAGTTTTTATGTGATATATATTTGTTATAGGATGAGAGATTTTAAGTCATTTATGATTCAATCATACAACCTCTTCGGGAAAAAAGTCAGAGAATTCTTGGAACTGCATAGTTTTCACTCCACCTCTGAATACCTTAGTTATGAGTGAACTGGAAGTACAGTTTTAGATTTTTAATTTCTAATATTTAATTATCAACTTTATGTATTCGAATGTATTAATTTTTAAATTCTGATATTCAATTCTCAACTTCTTGTATTTAAATGTCCCCAATGTATTTCGTTTGTGATTCTTCTATAATAATAATAATAATAATAATAATAATGGTTTATTCATCTACATAATAATAGTACAATTTATATAAACAATAGCTCTGTAGAGGAATAAACATAATGATCCATGGATCATCCTACGAAGTATATAAAAAACTTGTTTGTAGGTACATACGTATGTATATATTAATACGAAAATATCCAACAAATAAGTATGGAATGTGAATTAAAAATATATAAATAAAATACAGAAAATACAAAATACGGAGAATATGCTATGACGTAAAACTGGTACATTTATAAATAACATTGGGTAATAATTGACATTAAAGAATATTGAAAATTGTGAATGTCGATATATCATTTTCCTAACCTATATCTATTCTACCTTCATCAATGGAAATTCACAGATCATAATAATATATACTTATAAACTCACATACACACATGTATATCTACATACATATACATACAAATGCTTTAAATTTCAAATATTTAAAATTTCATGTACAGCCAATCTGGTCATTTCTGATACATATTTTTTCAATTTCTTCCGATACAATTTTAGTTGTGTTTCCTCTCTCAGACTTTCAGGTAAGCAATTGTAAATTTTTGGCCCCAAAAAACTGTAACTTCTTTGCCCTACCGATTTATGCATAAATGGAACAATATATCGAGTTTGTCCTCTGGTATCATATCGAGAAGATCTACTCATCAATTCTTGTTTGTTAACGAACTGGGTCGTGGCAATACTTATAAAAAATAGTTGTTTACCATCAAGGATTTTTGTTGCTGAATAGAGTTGGTCTGACGGATAACGCGATTCTTTTTTGTAAATTATTTTCAAAAGGCGTTTTTGAATGACTTCGATTTTATTCATATATATCTGCAATCCTCCTCCCCAACCAATAATTCCATATGTCAGATGGGGTTCAAAAAGAGTGTGATAGAGCATTTTTAGATGATTTTCTTCAAGTATATCAGAAAATTGTTTTATTTTATATACTACGCATCTTAGTTTCTTCAGAACATGGTTTATCTGATGATCCCATCTGATATGACTGTCTATTATTATGCCCAAGTATTTAATTGAGTTCGCGGAAGTGATTTGAAGCTCACCTTGTATACATAAATCATGATAATCTGGAAGGCTTGATGCATAACTGCAGAAAGGTACGTAGTACGTTTTCTTAAAATTGATAGATAATGGATGTTATGATTGTTTATTTCCAATATGTAGGTTTATATTACGATTTAATCTCATACATTTTTATACTTCTCGACTGACATGTCCTATTTCATGTATATGAACACAAAGGATGAATAAATATCCTATTCTATTTTATTCTATTCTAATTGATCTCAAATGGAACGTATCTCTTGAGTCAAGCTGGGGGTGAATGTGTTCCAAAATTCATGAGTGTTGATAAGGATATACCGTTATGATTGTATTCGTATGTTATGATGTTAAATGAGTTATTTGTGTATGAGGATTCACGAATTCTGATTGGACAATACATGACTAAGCTGAACAGTTTCTAATGAGTATTTATGCAATGTGAATGTTCCGAGGATTCTCGAGGTTTGGGAAGAAAAAATTAATTTGAAATGAAAGTCATACTATGGGTCGAGCTGAGGCTGGATATGTTTAAGAATTCATTAGTGTTACTAAGGATATACAATTATGACTCGAATGGTTTGTTTGGAGGTTTTATGCTGGATTTTTGTCATATGATTCACGAGTTTATACTAGACAATACATGTCTGATCTGAGATGTAACTCATCAGTTTGTTTGAGATATGTTCTGAGAATATAGGACTTTCCGAAACACAATCCTGATCTGGAATAAAATGTATCTTATGAGGAACTATGTGTGAGGATCCATGAGTGTTGATAGAGATATACTATCATAACTGTTTATTCAATGCGATATTTCTGTATTGGGAATCACAAGTTTTGATTAGACAATACATGCCTCATCTGAATTGTAATTAGTACGTTTGTATGATATGTATATGTTCTAAGGGTTTTCGTGGTTTAAAAAGACAATTCTGATTCGGAATTTTAGGTATCCTATGAGGATATACAGTTATGATTTCAATGGTATGTTGAGAAGGTTCCATCCGGAATCCCTGTGTAAGGATTCACGACTTCAGATTATATACCGGGTGGCTACGGAAGTATTGCCTACGGAATATCTCAGTTATTGTATGAAGTAGGTTTGTGAAATTTGGAACGTCGATATAATGACATAAGAGCTAGAATTTGAGCATACTGACATGTCGAAGTTAACTTCCGGTCTGACCGGAAGTAACATCAACTTTCTTATTTTAAAGGGAAACCCTTTTTTTTTTCTTTTCGTTTTATTCAGCGTTCAATTCCCTTTCTGATGACATATCACAAGTTGGTATCTAACCAGAAACTAGATCAGAAAAAAATTATCATTGAAATTCACCGAGTAGAAGAATAATGACTGAATTTTTTGGTATTTCATTTCAAACAATGACTTTCTAATATATCATTAGGAAGGAATGGTTATGCTGAATAGTACAGGCAAGAAAAAGTTGTATGTTCCTATTCAAGTTATGGACCTACAGAGTATTGTTTTTTTCCCAATTTTTCCAATATTTTTTTGGCGGCTTTTCATAACGCCGACGAATGAAAATGAAATATCACAGTAGTAGCAACTGTTATCAAGTGACGTATGGTTTCCATAGCCAACTTTTCAATTTTTGGCTTTCATTTTGCTTCCACGGCCTACTCGGTGAATTTCAATAATAATTTTTTTTTGATCTAGTTTCTGGTTAGATACCAACTTGTGATATGTCATTAGAAAGGAAATTGAATGCTGAATAAAGCGAAAAGAAAAAAAAATAGGGTTTCCATTTAAAATAAGAAAGTTGATGTTACTTCCGGTCAGACCGGAAGTTAACTTCGACATGTCAATATGCTCAAATTCTAGCTCTTATGTCATTATATCGACGCTCCGAATCTCACAAACCTACTTCATACAATAACTGAGATATTCCGTAGGCAATACTTCCGTAGCCACCCGGTATACAATACATGTCCGATCCGGAATGTATCTGATCAGTTCGTTTGAGATATATATGTTCTGAGACTTGAAGATATTCCAAAAGGCAATACTGATCTGGAATGGAACGTATTTTATACAAAGGCTATCTCGCACATTTGTTTCATGAAGATTGACGAGTTGGATATAATGTGTTATTGATTTCTTGAGAATATAGGTATAGTAATGAGTACTGGTATATCGAGAGGCTCTACTGCACATTTGTTTCATGAAGTTCGACGAGTTCAAATCAGACAGTTTATGTCTGATATGGAATGTTTCTCATAAGTTTGTATGAGTTTTCGAAAGTACGATATTTTTGAGTTCAAAATATACAGTGTGACCCACTTCTAGTGGAAACACCCCTGTATCTTACGTAATAGTGAGGTAAGGATCCTGGAATTTGCTGGAGCGAGAGATATACCAAAACTGCACTCTATGACCAAGTGGAGTCATCTTCAGTGATATACACTGCTCGCCAACAGCCATGGAACCACCCCAATTTTCGGAAAATGATATTAGGAGACAAAATAGGTTGAAAATCACTTCGGATTCGGAAGTACATTATGTTGAACTATTCTCGAGTTTTCATCTGGCAATCTGTGATGTGTTTAGCGAATTCGTATAATACTAAGAAAGTTTAGAAAGTGGTGAGAGTTTGAATAAAGAAAAGTTCGAATGAAGGATCCTGAGTAGTTTTGATTCGAAGTATAATTATTAGGGATTCAAGAATTTTGCGAATAATATGAATATGATCTTCAACGTATCACATTCAGAGGTTCATCCTATCAGTTGCATCCATGAGTCTCGGAATAACTTATTTTTGGCAAGACTCCATCGCGTTGGTACGATTTTCGTGTTCATGAAATATCGAAGTAAGTGCTTGAACGCACGCCATTGTTGAAGCTGAACATTATATATGGTTTATGTAAAAACATGCGCCTATATTCGTTGTCACAGTCTAGGATAACTAATTGATATTTTTTTTTTTTATATCAATACCCCCCAATTCTGTTACGCAACATTTCCAGGCCTTCTTTCAGAAAGCCAACTATCATCAATTTTGTGTATTCCTATATTCTCCGATTCATTTCACAAACATCAGCTCATGAAAACAGAATAGTTTTTATATAGGTACAGATAGATCAACTTCAATACTCATACAACTCGAAGAGATGCCAATGAAACCTGAGAATTTTTGCCTAATAAATCCTTGTTGAATCACATAAAAACCATTCGATATACTTTATATCCTCAAACATTCACATAATTCCTACAAGCATCGCACCAAGAAACTATTATACATTTTCATAACTACTAGAAACTGATAGATTCACATGGATACACGAGGAACAAGGACCAATTTATAACACAGGTGACTCATAAATCCACATAGATTCAGATTTGAAAATTCGAGTAGGTGACAATACAGTAAATTTTTTTGCGTTGGTGGTCCTGAGACTGAGCTAGACACTAGCCAGCCATATTTGTTTCAGTTCACTAGGTTGCTCGACAAGGAAGACATATATCTCCGTTGTGTTTGTCTCGAGAGAATACTCATTATCCCGAAATTATTGCTGAGGAATGAGGAGTAAATTGCATATTATATCATTAGTGTAGTGAATTCGATAGTGATCTAATCTGAAACAACTTTTGGATGAATGTGAACATTACTTATCATTAGCAACGATATTT
Organism: Phaedon cochleariae; assembly: GCA_918026855.4. Classification (NCBI taxonomy): domain Eukaryota; kingdom Metazoa; phylum Arthropoda; class Insecta; order Coleoptera; family Chrysomelidae; genus Phaedon; species Phaedon cochleariae. Next base: position 18,960,475 of record OU896721.1, read on the forward strand.
GTTATTGTTTTTGCACTAAGAGGTTGATCAATCGCTATGATGCACAAACTCGTGAGTATTTTCTATCTTGAATCTTGGATAGTGTATATCCACTCCTTTCCCATTGCACAAGTCATGGAAGTTATGGTATTGAACAGAGTACATTCAATAATACAGAGAACATGAAAATAGCATCATCCACCATATGTTCGGGTGCTGAAGCTGATATGTGGAGACAATCATATTCTTAAACAGTTGTTAACGTAGGGACGTCTGCCTAAATGAAACTCGAATCATTTAGGATATCGAATGGAACCCCATAACTTATTTTCAATATATAAGATGAAGAAGTTACAAGGGAGGCGACGGACTTTCGGCCCTCATTATGTAATGAGATATCTACTTCGTTAACATCTCATTCATCCATGTGAAAATTCAGTTCATCATCAACATTCACCCTAATATCATGAATTACCAAGGTAATTCAACTCTTTTTTGTTTATTATCAAACGTTTCATGAATGACGCCAAAGGGACAACTCGAAACTTGAGAAGAGTCCTTTATATATACCGAATCGTAGAAGCTATGAACTTTCTAAGCAAGAATTTGAATACCTAAATGTTTCGGTATTTTTGTACCACCTAGATTTGATGCAAATTTCCATCTGTAAAACTTTCACAGAAGTTTGGAGGTGAGTTTGAGTCAGATAATAGTTCTCAATTTTGGAGAATTAGAATATTTCAAACAAAGTGTTGATTCAAAACCTGTCTACTTCGATATGGAGCTATAGAAATTTATATATAATAACCGATATTATGTTTTCGATAAGGACCAAATATTTTCAGGATGTGGTAGTGGACGGAGTATAATCTACTGAATAGCTATCAACTCCGTTATCACACAAGTATCAATTTTGGCACTAACATTGTACCTACTACATATTAATGATCTGTTGGGAGAATGGGGTTAGGGTTATGGTTGGAAGCACGAGTACGTGATCTCTCACCACCAAACTTGAACTCCACTCATCATTTTCATTGAACATTTCTTGTCGAGAATAATGAAAACGATTAATCATCAACATCATTATGATTGACAGTTTGCTTCACATCGCATTCTCTCACAGAATTCCTGTGTCATCCCAGGAAATTCAGAACTCTTCTGGAATTACATCCGGAGAAAATACAATAGTTCTTCTGATGTTGTGGAATTTGGAAAAAGATCTATTTGCTATAAGCACGGCAGCTCGTTGGTTTCGAAGCGGGTCGTGCAATATTTCTTTTTATTCACGAGTGGGGTTTTCCTCTTGTCAAGCGCCACTCAGTGTCTGTAGCTAATCACTGAGGAAACGAATGGAAGATCTCAATGTGAGCCAAAGTATAATTGTCAACCAATTTATTCATTTCAACGTGCCAACAATAGGTATCTATATAGAAGGTTAATAATGTTATACGAAGCATGACTCAGCACAAGAGCAGATATCCCTTTATATTGGCCTATATTTTGGGATCACAGACTGACTATCAGACTCAATGATTCTAATACATATGAATTCCGATATCTGACTTGAAGATGTTCTTAACAAGTACTCAAAGGTTTGATAACGTGAGACAGTGAAAAATGGTTGATGGCATTGTCCTCAGACAGAAAAAATTATCATTTGAATTTCTCCAGACATAAAGAGAATATGAATATTCAAACGTTGTCAGACAGTGAATGCAATATGGAAACTTCTGACCTCAAGGTCTGGACTTTTGCCGTGACGTTCAACCTGCGGTGCGCTAGATCTCACTACTTGGATGCTACGAAGAAACTCTTTCCTCATTCGGATATTTCAGGCCGTCGGATCATATTGATGATGAAGGACATCCACAGAAAATCAATAGGGTCCTTTACCTTCAAGTGTATTGGTATCTCATCTTTCATTTCCGTTGATTTTTCCTTGTTCTCTTTCATCTGTGACAACTATTTATTTTTCATTCTCAACTGTCTTTCATGAACAAGATAAATATATTATATGATCGAATCAATGATGATTCAAAATTTAGTCCAGATGTTTGGCAAATTGATATTTATACAGGATGTGGAAAGAAATTCCGAATTGCGAAAACCCATTCACGAATCTGTACTTCAATGGTCTGCAAAAATAATAATTTTCCATCGTTCGAGCTTGAACCCTTCGATTGGGTATGGAAGTATTGAAGAAGAATAACATGAACAAGAAAAAATATTGAACTTATGAAACAAATCGTTGAGAATTCGCATAATCTATCTGATAGAAATATTGACTCTTCCTCGGTAAATTCAATAGAAAACAACTACCCTCCTGGCTATATGCAAAAACGAATATTGAGTTGAATCTATCGAACACAAATAATGAAAATTTGAAACTATAATCTTCTGAATTTGGGCATTTGCATTTTCTTCCAGATGAAAATATATATCGTACGGAATATTCAACACAAAACAACTACTACTCTCTTGGCGATTTGCCAGGTCAACCATTGAATTACAGTTGTTGAAAATCCAAAAGGAGGCTATGAAAAACGAAATCTTCTGGAATTCAAAATCAATATTCCATCTGAAATCAGATGACCAATATGTTTTTATCCTTATATCGTATTCAATTTGTTTATGTTTGAAATATATCTGAATGCCTTTTCTCAATGATGAATTGAAATTAATAGTAGTTTAATGACGATGAGAGATAAAACTGTCGATAGTGTCAATGATATCTTTGCAATATACACACAAAACCGATGCAAATGCAACCAATGAAACATAAAACATTCTCCGAACCACCAAATAGAGTCAAAATGGAGTGGAAACGATGGATAGTTAAAAAAGATAGGGGTATGATATGATATGTATCAAATAGTCTTTTTCCTGAAGATTGGGGCTGTAAAATGAAAACGATGACTACTTTTATGACGAAACCATACCAGAAATGCTAAAAAGAGCAGCATCCTGAAAATAATATGTTTTCATCAGTTAGAATTGGAAAAGAATTTTAATAAATTTCAAAGAAATTTGACAAAACTGTATGAATGTTTGCTGAATATGGGAAGTCGTTTGAGAAATGTGGAAATACAACATTTTCGACAGCAGTATCAGTCAATCTTTTTTTATATTCTGCTCGAAATTTTCATTTCCATTACTGGTCGACATCTGTTTATAGTGAATATGGCGCAAAATATGCTTAGAGCCACTTTCCTTCTTCTTATGCCTAATCAAAACCTCTAGGTAATGATGAGGCATTTTATGAGACGATTTCCTTATATTGAAGTACTCATTGCATATTCAAATCCATTCTTATGACTATTTGTTCCTGAGTATGACAACAGAGCTCCGAAAATGATATCAATGTTATAAGAAGGATATAAGGTAATGCCCATATAAAACTATAAAGCTTTGAGAATATCCTGGCTAGTGTTCATTGGGCAGTGTGACAAAAAGCAACATAACCCTACTTTTGTTAGCTTTTATTTACAGTGATCAGTTTGTGAATTGTGTGATTGGTTTCTAGTAGGAAATCAAGAAGGGAACATACACAAACACACTCAGTGCAGCTCACCTGATATTGTGTTGAATGCTTCATTCTCCTGAATTCTTGCAAAACTCGCTATCTGACATAATTTGTGCGAAACTTGTTGACTTGAGTTCACCAATTTGAATAATATGCAATTTAGTTCGATGGTAGAAAATGCTCACCTGGATTGCGTAATGTGGTTGCTTCGGGCTAGCCCTGGCTGGATACGGTGCTGGTTCACTTCAATGGGTTCACGAAGGAGTAAAACACTACAATTTTGGAGTTTGTTATGACTTAATAGGTTTATAAAATTTTTAGAGGCCGGTAGCGATATACACCCGCGATGCTGAGTTGATATTAATTTTTCTGTCCTTTTTCGGCGTTGCCAAGCTTTATAGCAAATTCTACCATATAAAGACGCGATAAATAATTTTAATTATAATTATTGAAGTTCGTTTCAATAAACTAGTACTGAATATTATTTTGAATTATTTCTAAATCAATTTAGAAACTACAAAACTAAACATTCTGCCCACCTAGGAAATGTGTAGCATTTCATGAACAAAAAAAATTTAAAATATATATAATATAGGTATATGTGACTATAAACGGAATATATAATATATCTGAATAAACGCTCAATTAGAAAACGGCAGCGGACAAATTTTCACCGCTGGTCGTGTGAAGGTGCCATTTATCATCTTCACAGTGACGACACGAGTTACGCCATCCCGCCCTGGGTACACTGCCAAAATACGCCCCATTTGCCATTTAAGTGGAGGTAATTGTTCGTTCTTTATTAAGAGTCCATCACCGCAGTGGCATTTATACGTATAACACGGTCACGCAAATTCGAAATTTCTCGAAAACGGTTGAACATATCAATTTGAAACAAAAACAGGCCATTAGATCACACCTGAATCTATGTACGTCCTGTAATGGAATTTTGAATTTCCTCAAATTTTTTCCATTATGATTCGAAACATTCCACCAAAATCAAGCTACTTCGAGGCCGATTTTTGAAATTTGGGTAGGAAATTTCAAAAAAGCCTTACAGCACGTACGTAGATTGGACTTTTATCTTTCATTTGATACCATAATCATTGAAATTGGACGAAGGATGCTTTTGAATCTATGTCGAATGAAAAAGCCCTGCAGCTTCCTAAATGACTTCAGAACGGCATTGGGGAGTGCTGCCGCCGCGGTCATTTCAAGTATTAGCTGTCCCACCACAAGCAAAATTGAATAGACAGGGTCGAACGCGCCTAATCGGTATCCAGGTATAAATTCCTTCATCCATTATTCCATGGTTACCTAATATCACTAAGAGACAGTTTCTTCCAAAGTAGATAGTTGTGCATAGCTCGTGTTTATAGTTCTCCTTGAGATAAGTGGACAATTATTGTGATAAGTGAAAATGGAAAGTAGAAAGGCACAGAAATGCCATTTTTGATTATAATAATAATAATAATAATAATAATGAAAATAATAATGACAAAAAAATTATCTGACCGACAGAGAACACAAAAAAACCTTGTTGAAATAGAAAATAAATAGAAGTTTGGAAAACTGCAGAAACACGCTTTCATTATAATACGATATATTGAACATTTTCAGTTATACTGAGGTTGGCAACCTAGTTGCCGGAATATGTTTTAGGCTTTACTAAATATCGATGTGGTATTTTGGATATATTTTTTATTTGGTTGAATTGATGAAGTTCTATTCCGCCTATAGAAAAGCCTATAAAATTCATCCATTTTATATCCACCTTCTATTGTTATTTGATTTTTTAGCTTTTTCTAGAATAATATTTTTCAAATAAAATAAAAAATTGACTTTCCTTTATCAGTCCTTCGAATAGCAAGGATTACGAAGATATAATTGACAACGTGATTATTGAACCGGCAACATCTAGCCAATTGATGAGTAAAAGAACGTGATGGATATAAAATTGATTAATTTTATTGGCTTCTCTATTGGCGAAATAGTACTTCATCAATTCAACCAAATACAAAATATATCCAGAATACCACATCAATATTTAGTAAAGCCTGAAACATATTTCGACAAATGAGTTGCCTTCCTCAGTATGACTGAAAATTTTTAATATATCGTATCATAATAAAAGCATTTTTCTGCAGTTTTTCAAACCACTATTCATTTTCTACTACTTTTTAGTTTGCTTGAATTCTCAAATTTTGACGAAAGGATCATAACCTCCGACTCCAAAAAGCTACAGGTAAAAATTTTGAATGAAATCGTATCATAATTACAAAACTGGTCTGCCATATTGGATCCGCTATCTTGAGTTTCCTAATTTTGACAAATGAATCCTAATCTCCGACTTCGAAAAACTCCATCAGATACAGATTTTGAATAGAATCGGACCATAATTACAAAACTCGTCCGCCATCTTGAATTTTCAAATTTTGACGAGAGAATCATAATCTCCGTCCCCGAAACCCTCAGATATCAATTCAAAATGGCGGACAGATGGAACCAATATGGCGGACGAGTTATGTAATCATGATCCTGTTCTATTCAAAATTTGTACCTGTGGTTTTCGGGATCGGAGATTTTTTTTCATCTTTTGGAGCGCACGAAAGGAATAATATAATACTCGTGGAACATCGTGCGTACCTAGGGAGGATAGGGAGAGGAGTAGGTGTTGGATTTTTTCGAACTTTTGTTATTTGTGTGAAAACAGCAGCCGCAGTTGGTAGCCACTTCGCCATAGATGCGCGATTATATACCTCACGCCCAAAGAAAGAAGATGCACGAAGGAATGATAGCAGCCATTTTAATCCTATAAAAACGATCGTATACACGAGAATTCTTGTGATATTTTCAACCATATTATATCGAATTACAATACATATCGATCGGAGAGACAAAATGTGATATACTGCATGATTATGAACTCATTAACCCCTCGTCAAAATGATGAAAAAATATATTGAAAATCATTACTTTTTCGACTATTTGTTGTATAGCTCAGAAAGGCTCTATATATAGTGTGCACGGAGTTTTCTTTCTCAAATCGATCAGGGAAAGGATGAGCACTATATTTCCTGATCCGAAACTCATTGGCCCCCCGTCAAAATGATGAGAAAATATTAAAAATCATAATTTTTTTTATAATTTGTTGTATAACTCAGAAAGGCTATCGTGTGCACAAAGTTCTCTTTCTCAAATCGATCAAGGATGGGATAGAGAATATTTTGCTTGATTCGAAACTCATTGGCCCCCTGTCAAAATAATAAAAAAATATTGAAAATCATTATTTTTGCGAATATTTGTTGCATAACTCAAAAAGGCTATCTTGTGCACAAAGTTTCCTTTCTCAAATCGATCAGGGAGGGGATAGAGAATATATTTTTTGAATCGAAAATCATTGGCCCTCCGTCAAAATGATGGAAAAATATTAAAAATCATTATTTTTCATTATTATTATTAAGAAAACTTCGTGCACACGATAGCCTTTCTGAGTTATACAACAAATATTCGCAACAATAATGATTTTTTATATTTTTTCATCATTTCGACGCGGGGCCAATGAGTTTTGATTCAAAAAATATATTCTCTATTCCATCCTTGATCGATTTGAGAAAGGAAACTTTGTGCACACGATAGCCTTTCTGTGTTATATAACAAATAATCGAAAAAATAATGATTTTTAATATTTTTTCATCATTTTGACGGGGGGCCGATGAGTTTCGGATCAAGAAATATATTCTCTATCCTCTCCTTGACCGATTTGAGAAAAAAAACTTTGTGCACGCGATAGCCTTTCTGAGTTATACAACAAATAATCGAAAAATTAATGATTTTTAATATTTTTTCATCATTTTGACGGGAAGCCGATGAGTTTCGAATCAAGAAATATATTCTCTATCCTCTCCCTGACCGATTTGAGGAAAAAAACTTTGTGCACGCGATAGCCTTTCTGAGTTATACAACAAATAATCGAAAAAATAATGATTTTTAATATTTTTTCATCATTTTGACGGGAAGCCGATGAGTTTCGAATCAAGAAATATATTCTTTATCCTCTCCTTGACCGATTTGAGAAAAAAAACTTTGTGCACGCGATAGCCTTTCTGAGTTATACAACAAATAATCGAAAAAATAATGATTTTTAATATTTTTTCATCATTTTGACGGGAAGCCAATGAGTTTCGAATCAAGAAATATATTCTCTATCCTCTCCTTGACCGATTTAAAGAAAAAAAAATTGTGCACGCGATAGCCTTTCTGAGTTATACAACAAATAATCGAAAAAAATAATGATTTTTAATATTTTTTCATCATTTTGACGGGGGGGCAATGAGTTTCGATTTAATAAAAATATTCTCTATCCCCTCCTTGACCGATTTGAGAAAGAGAACTTTGTGCACACGATAGCCTTTCTGAGTTATACAACAAATAATCGAAAAAATAATGATTTTTAATATTTTTTCATCATTTTGACGGGGGGCCGATGAGTTTCGAATCAAGGAATATATTCTCTATCCTCTCCTTGACCGATTTGAGAAAGATAACTTTGTGCACGCGATAGCCTTTCTGAGTAGTAAAACAAATAATCGAAAAAATTATGATTTTCAATATTTTTTCATCATTTTGACGGGGGGCCAATGAGTTTCGATTCAATAAAAATATTCTCTATCCCCTCCTTGACCGATTTGAGAAAAAAAACTTTGTACACACTATAGCCTTTCTGAGTTATACAACAAATAATCGAAAAAATAATGATTTCTAATATTTTTCTAAAATCTAAAAATCTAAAAATTTCCATAAGAAAAAACAAAGTTATTTAAATTATCTCGAAAACGTAGGAAGATATATTTCATTGTTCTATTTTTTATTCAAAAGTTCTTGAAAAAGTGCTCAGGAAATATCAAAGCCAGAATGCCGTAAGTTTTCAAATAACGGAGATACAGGGGATTGTCTAAAACGCACCATTTTGGTTTTTCGCAATTATTTCAAAATCATAATACGAACGAAAAAATCTGATGGCAATTCTGAGATAGTAATAGAATTCTGAGAAACATTGCTCATTCGAACGTTTGCCGGGTCAGCTATAAATTATATTCTAATGAATGGCTGAGTTTTTCTGAAATAATACAATTGTATCCAATATCCAAATGAATATAAATAGCGTTTCATTTCACCCTAAAATGCCCTATGCTTTCAATTTTATAACCGTACTGCGCCAAGCTGTTCTAAAAATAGATAAGACAAGTAAAATGAAAATAATGAAATGTTTGAGTATTCTGTGGCAGTGGCCAGCGGGGCAAATTACCACCTGAATACATGCTTGCAAATTCGCCGTGGAAGGGGTTGTGATGTCTCCGCCCACCGCCGTCACCCTGTCGCACCTCATTCCTCAGGTGATCCCCTAGCAGAATGAGTGAAATGGACTCTTAAGACCAAAGTATTTGGTAAAATTTCAACCTCTGGGAGATGCCATTTTCCACGCTGTTGCAAAGTGTGTAAATACTCCCGTTGCCATCGCTTCCAAAAACTTTGATGGATGTGAAGTAATAATGGGCTTATATCACAAAAAAAATTTATTTCATAATTCGATAGAACTCACCCAAACTAGCTCACCACCGCAAACCGTTTCTTGCTGTGAGCTCCCTACGTTTTATAAAAAATTATTGAAATCCCCGATTTTTCGGACCTCTGAAAACGAGGCGATGATGTGACGTCAAAACCCTAATACTGAAACAAGACTATTCCAGACAGAGATGAATGATACATGATTTCTGACAAATCAATTCTAACCTAGATTGACTTTTTGCAGCTCCATGTGAAACGGGTCAACAAAGCAATGTTGCTATGTTTATGAAATATATTGGATTATTGTGAAATTGTAATGGTGCAAATGGTTTTGAGATTGAGACATTTCGTTGTCTAGAGATTGTTTATACTCCAATGATTCAACCTACAATGGACAACTCGAATATATTTTTCTGCAGTAGTGGTAGTGGATATCAAAAGATATTTCAATATCGATTTCGATTTCTCGGATATTTTGTTTGGATGATATGGCAACAGTAATAAGTGTCAGGAGAGTGTCAGTTTCAACCATATATCTACTATTTCTATATATGGCGCATCGCCTATACGATATCTCAACAAAAATGGGACCAAAATGAGAGGTACTCTTTGAATCTATGAGAACGAAAAGTGGAGGATGGAAACAGCCATATTGATTTGACAAATTTCCTATTATTTTTTCCCTACGTCGGTATCAACGCCTATTGGTCGATTTCATTACCTATAGAGACAGAAATGGGTCCCGCTTTGAGGAGAGCTATGATTCATATATCAGTAGTAGATATATATGGTTTATATATATATATATATATATATGGCGAGATGGGGTTTCTACGTCATAAGAGGGTCTCCGTTTTCAGGAGGTACTATCATTTATGTCCAAAAATGAAACATTCCAGTTAATTTTTCGATCGAATTATGTCGTCAATCATTATTTATGTATAAAAGGATCATTATAAACATGGTTTGGGTTAAAAGTTCTACTAAGGTGTACACGCCCATTGCCATCTATTGAGGCGATTGACAGATAAATGACAAACATCATAGTCTGGTATGGCATTCAATGGTTCTAATGACAAAAAATGACCAGGGGTCAAAACAGTTAAATCATTTGGATCGGAGCTGAGGGGACATAATGGCCGAGAGTTTAATACCGCTTCTACCTGAATCAAAACTGTATTCAGTTCTTCGTACGTTAAAACTTGGTCTCCAACTGCTCGAGTGAGATGGGTTTCAACCGACTTGATGTCTGCTAAATGCAGGCCGCCGAAGTGTGGGCTGGAAGGAGGGTTCAGGACCCACTTTATGCGTTCATTTTCAGAACACATGTCTGACAGATATTTTTTGGCTGAAACAAAATTTGTACCACAATCAATGTGAATTTCAGCACAACGACCCCGACGAGCTATAAATCGTCTAAGGGCGGCTAGGAAAGCCTCTGTAGATAAGTCTGATGCCAGCTCGATATGCAATGCCTTTGTCGCAAAACATACAAAGAGGCATATGTAGGATTTCAAGATCTTGGCTCCTCTGATTTTGCTGTGTCTAATAGAAATCGGGCCACCATAGTCAACCCCAACGCATGAAAATGGTTTAATAGGAGATATTCTATTAGAGGGAAGATCTGACATAGGAGGTTGCAAGGGTCGAGGATTCAAACGCCAACATCGAAGACACTTGGACAAAATGCTACGAATAGCCTGTTTTGAAGCGATAACCCAAAACTGTTGCATTAATAAGTACTGCACCATTTTGATGCCAGGGTGAAGATATATTTGGTGAATATTTTCGATTATTAGGAATGTTAGACGATGGTGACGAGGGAGAAGAGCAGGGTGTTCAGAGTCTGGAGATATATTAGCATGCCTCAATCGTCCACCAACGCGCAACAGGTTATCAGAATCAAGAAAAATATTGAGCCTCCTGAGTGGTTTAGATGAGAGATGACCTCTTTTTATGAGGGAGATATCTTGAGAAAAAAATTGGTACTGCACAATTTTAACAAGTTTCATTAGAGCTTGATGGGTGTCCGTGATAGTTAGAATATCGTTCTGTTTTCGTTCAGGATTCTTCAAGTTGAATATGAATCGCAAAACATAGGCACATATTCTTTTTATTTTTTCTAAAGACGAGTACTTGTTCAACAAAAAATCAACTATTGATGTATCCTGCTGAACGAGGGATGACAGATTTATGGTTCTTTCTTCCGCTGTCACATCAGGAGACGAGGATGGGATGAAATTTCGAATCGGGAATTGATCCACTGGAGAGGATAACCAAGGTGGACCTGCCCACCATAAGGGATGATTGAGGAGTGCTTCCGGAAATAATCCTCTGGAGGCACAATCTGCGGGGTTGTCCGCCGACCTTACATGATACCAATTTGAAGGGGGTATTTTTTCCTGAATTTTAGTGACTCTGTTGCTCACAAATATTGTACATTTATGTGGAGATGCACCAATCCATTCTAGAGCCACCATAGAGTCTGACCAGGCATATATTTTATTGAGTATGATGGTTGAATCCAAAGACCGAGTGACCATAGCGACCAAATCAGATAAAAGAAGAGCGCCGCAAAGTTCTAAACGCGGGAGGGAAATTCTTTTGAGTGGGGCAACCTTTGATCGAGCACATACAAGAGAGGTGGAAATATCAGTGGCGTGCACCACCTGGAAATAAATAACGGCAGCATACCCCTTTTCCGAAGCGTCACAAAATCCGTGGAGATCAATAGAATCATAAGAGTCAATAAGAATACGACGGGGAAGTTTCAATAGAGATAGACGAGGAAGTTGCTCCTTATACTCAGCCCAGCGATTTAATATATTCTGAGGTGGAGAATCATCCCAACCAAGGCCTAGACACCACAGCTGTTGGATGAGTAATTTCGCGAAGAATGTAATGGGGGATAAGAACCCGAGCGGGTCAAATATTCGTGCACATTCAGATAAAAGTGCTCGTTTGGTTAGTTCTATATTTCGAGGTTTAACTAAATATGAGAAAACGTCGGTCGAGGGATGCCATTGTGATCCCAGAATCTTGATAGCTTCATCAGATTCTGATTCAAATGATAAATTTTGTGTCTGAAGATGCTCAGATGGAATTTCAACTAAGATCTTGGGATCATTGCTAGCCCATTTTCGAAGTTCGAACCCTCCCCGTTTCAAAATGTTTATACATTCATCTCGAAGGCGAAGTGCCGATTCTAAAGAGTCAGTTCCCACTACTATGCCATCAACATATGTTGAGGTTTGTAGGACTTGAGATGCCAACTGAAATTCATTGCTTTCATCAATGGCAAGTTGAGAGAGAGTACGTAAAGCCAAATATGGCGCAGAACTTGTGCCATATGTTACTGTTTTCAAACGATATTCAGAGATATTATCATTCGGAGAAAACCTCCAGAAAATCCTTTGATAGTCACATTGGTCTGGAGTAACTAAGATTTGACGAAACATTTGTTTCACATCAGCAGTAAATACAAAGGAATGTAACCGAAAATTCAACAGGATGGAGTTAATATCACGTTGTAATTTTGGGCCAATGAGAAGGTTATCGTTCAAAGAACGTTCATTAGGGGGATGAGCTGAACCATCAAACACCACTCTTAATTTGGTTGTAAGGCTCTCTGGCCTCACAATGCAGTGATGAGGAATATAATAGGTATTAGAGATCTGAGCACCCTCATAAATGAATTCCATATGATCATTGTCGAGATATTCGCGAATGAAATCACAGTACGCTTGATACAAGGAAGGATTCCGAATGAGTCGTCGCTCTAATGATAAGAATCTCCGTAAAGCCAGTGATCGAGAGTCACCAAAAATTGGATTGGATTCTCTAAAGGGTAGTGGGACGATATATCTGCCACTATCATTTCTACGAACATTTTCTGAGTAGATTTTTTCGCAAAGAATTTCATCAGGAGATAAAACCTTCTGACGAGGAATATCCTCAATTTCCCAGAAGGCCTTCAAAGTATCGTCGAGGTTAGATGGATTGACCTTAGAGCAAGAGCAGAGAAGCGAATTGAGACAAGAGGAGTTAGATGAGTTTGTACGCCCCATCAAAACCCAACCAAATGTAGTTTCGATGGCAGAAGGTTCTATATTATCTCCGACCATACGGCCACTAGATAATATATTTGGAAAGGCATCCGCACCAAGAAGCAAATCGATGGGTCCAGGGGTACCAAAACCTGGATCAGCCAGTTGTAAATTTTTATGCGAGGAAGTGAATCGATTGAGATATGAATATTAGGTAATGAGGAACATATTATATCAATTATGAGCGCATCAATTTCTAGAGAGAATGATTTATCATAATGTGAGTGTAAGGTACATGTTACACCTCCGTTTGCTTGGGTAGCTTCCACACCCCCAAGGCCATTGATTAGAAGTGAACTTCTGAACTTAGGTAGACCCAAACGATTCGCACATTTTTTACTTATGAAAGTAGACTGTGAACCGCAATCAAGTAGCAGCCTAATTTCATGGAAATTTCCTTGAGAATCTGCAACGGAGACCAAAGCCGTTGATAGCAACACCGTAGTTTGCGAATTGGAAGCAGAAATCGTTCCTGCTGAAGCGTTGAGAGAGGTAGGAGTAGAGTTAGAGTTTTGAGCGAGTGTGGTCTGATTAGAAGGTGCACTAATATTAATAGATGATGCAGCATTATTAGAGCCTTCAAAATGAAGTAACGAATGGTGTTTCCTAGAACAAGTTCTGCATGATACCTTGGAGGAGCAATCCCCTTTTGAATGGCGTGATCCTAGACAGTTGATACACCAACGATTTCGTTTGCAAGTATCATACCTAGCCTGGGGCGAGAGAGCTAAAAACTTAGGACAAATATAAATTTGATGTTTTGTTTGCATTGAGAAAAAACGTGGAAGATTGTCTGGAAGAACTATGTGGTGGTTGAGATTTATTTTTATTTTTGTGAGCGTCATGAGCTGATGGTCTTTTTTGAAATTAAAAATCGGCAGCATCGTAAGCGGTGCACTGCTTCAAAATAAATTCTTTTAAATTTTCATATGAGGGCAGTGCATCACCGTTACCTTCTTCTAACTCAAATCGCGTAACTGTATTTGAATCTAATCGCTTGAGAAGCATGAAGCATAATATAAAATCCCAGTGTACTGTCAGAAGGTTCATATTTTGCAGAGCTGCTACATTTTCCTCAAATGTATATAGGAGTTGTCTCAGATTCTTTGAATTAACCTGGTTTTCAGGCAATTTCTGAGCTTCATCCATTTCACGGAAATGAGCAAATGCAATAAATCTTCGATTGTCATAACGCTTCAGTAATGCCTTGTAGGCAATTTCATAGTTTGCAGAAGTTAGGGGGGTTGTTCTCACCAGAGCTAGAGGTGGGCCACTCAAAATAGACAATAAATAACTAAATTTCTCAATATTAGAAAGGGCTTCATTAGTGTGGATCATCGAGTTATATAAATCGATGAAAGTCCTGAACTTTGTGACTTCTCCAGAAAAGGTTGAAACTTCTAACTTTGGTAAGCGAACATGACTAATTCTAGGATTAGAAACTGACTGATTGAAATTATGCTCAGATTGGGACAGCTCCGTTTCAAAAATACTTTCATAAATTGCTTGAATTGCATAATAATTTTCATCAAATTCAGTTCTGATATGCTCATGTACATCCAAATCTGCATTATCCATAGTGGATAAGGTAGATACTAGATTATCATGTTGCTTATGGAAGTCATCGAATATGTGATCGATATGTTTAAAACGAGCCTTAAATTGGAGTTCAGCTGCTTCCTCCACAAGTGCCCTTTCAGCAATCCCCTTCATTTCTGACATGCGATTGATGTCAGTTTGACGGAATGCCGTGAGTTGCTTAATTTTATTTAAAGCAGCTTGAAGAGCCATTTCGATTAAAACTAACTAACTAACTAATGAAATAGAGAGAATATAAATTTAGAGACCGCACTGATTCAAAAAAATTCAATTCCACAAGAGAGAGAACCAGAACGAGTGTATATGACGTGAAATCACAGTGATAACATTAATTCAGAGCGAACAGCGAGAAAATAACACTAATAAAGTACAAGATAACGAAAAGTATTACTTGAGAGAAAAACTTTCAACGATGGCACAATTCATCAGTTATCAATGATGAAAATGTTAACAAACTTGGAATTTACGAACAATATCAAAAATAATAATTTTAGAGACAGAAAATGTGATCCGGCAACAATGTTTCCGTGAACTGAATGGGAGCCAGTGCGCGCCAACAAAAAGTGGTATATGGCAGGTAGGTTTTTTGCGCTCTTTCCAATTTTTAAATGAATGTGATTAAACCAGCACTGTTTTTTATAGCATGAAATATTACAATTAATGAAATTATCTATTGAATCGAACTTCTCTGTAAAAAATTGATGAAAGTTACTGAAAATGCACTAGTTCATTTAAAGAAATATAATCCGGATATCCGGTTTCGACGGACCATGACTTGAGTTCACCAATTTGAATAATAAGCAATTTAGTTCGATGGTAGAAAATGCTCACCTGGATTGCGTAATGTGGTTGCTTCGGGCTAGCCCTGGCTGGATACGGTGCTGGTTCACTTCAATGGGTTCACGAAGGAGTAAAACACTACAATTTTGGAGTTTGTTATGACTTAATAGGTTTATAAAATTTTTAGAGGCCGGTAGCGATATACACACGCGATGATGAGTTGATAATAATTTTTCTGTCCTTTTTCGGCGTTGCCAAGCTTTATAGCAAATTCTACCATATAAAGACGCGATAAATAATTTTAATTATAATTATTGAAGTTCGTTTCAATAAACTAGTACTAAATATTATTTTGAATTATTTCTAAATCAATTGAGAAACTACAAAACTGAACACTTGTTATATACCTCGTTTACTAGTTCCCATTCAGATACATCAGAAGTACCCTAACAACACGGGATCTTGCTGGTACATCCCGCTATGATTTCAAAAATGTCCCAATGTTTCAGACTTGAGTAAGATATCCTAGAGATGTCTCTTGAGACATCCATCAGATGTTTTCATTGGATGTTCTAGAAACATTCCATTTGATCTTTTTTTATAAACAATATCATGGTTCTATATTTGCTAATGATGATTGACATGATTGAACAGTTCAAACAATTGTGACATTTGAAACATCGAAAATTTGGTGAAGAATGGAAATCAAAACTGTATTCATACTCATACACTTATTCCCATATCAAAGCCGGCTAATATCATCGATAACAAATTGGAATATTTATACTAAACATTCCTCAATGAGATTACTAAAGTACCTACCTGCTTAACTTCATGAACCATGTAATACACGACAAAATTGAAATATATTTGTTATACCAGCCGATAGATGGCGGTACAACTACGTTGCTAAGAGTAACTAACAGCCGTCGGCCCAGCGCCAACAAATATGAGCCTCAAACAACTGTTATCATCTTCCATTAGTTATTGGACCGCACCGACCTTATATATTTTCGGATTCGGATTGTTACGTTATATCTGGAAAAAGGTCAACCATTTTCAGGATTTCAGATAAAAAATAATTCATACCCGTGTCATCCATTACTGCCATCAAACAAAAAACATCATAGAAGTTTCTTCAAGATGTTCCAAATCAAGTACCCTGAATGTCTCTGGTACATCCCGTATCATCCCACAAACATTCTGATGGGATGTTTATAAGACATCGCAAATGCTGACATGAGTGTTGCCAGAAACATCCTGAGAATGTCCCAAGGAAAATAGGGATTCACCAGAGATGTTCCTATCATCCCATATGGATGTTTCTACGACGTCCTACAGATGTTATTGTGTTATTAGGGTATATTACTTTACCTACGTTCTGACTCGTCTATGGTACTTCATGAATTCCAGGTCCTAATGAATTCTTGCTATTTGGTGGTTTCAGTTGGGATGAATTGAGAGGAGAGGTGTTTGGAATTGCTTGGGCTTTCACTGTTGCTCTCACGACTTGATTTTTGATTCTCAAGTGATTTAATAAATTTTTTCGCTTGAAGTTGCCTTTTCTCCTAATTTTACACCATTTATCTTCTTGTGAGTTCATTTCAACGTGAGTCGTTGTAGGCAAAAAAATACGAACATAATTATATATTATGGCATTTGGGTTTAACACAGTTCTAAAAAAAACTCGATAAATCCTATAGATTTCATGATTGACTTCGATGTATTCTTTGTGGCTCATTCGATAATTTCATTCACATATCTAGGATAATGCCATTAGGTTCCATTCTTGCGAAACCGGAGTGAGCTGAATGCCAAATTGTTTCATGTGATAGTTCTATGATAGTATCTCAAAACCTTTTAATAGAATTATATGGACATGAAGGCCAATTTGCTCCTTTCAGGGCATTCATAAAACGGTATATAGAACAATTTAGACCTATCATTTGCGCTCACATAACCTCTTCTCATCGAAGCAATTAGGAATTTAAAATGTTACTCAGGTGTATAATACACGATATTGTCAAAACTCCTATGACACATAACAGATAGCAAACGTGAACTGCCTATGCCTAGGCAGGAAAATTTTATTGGTATGCAGTATGCAGCTTCCCAAGTAATTGGGTGAACTCGAAATTATAATGTTTGAGATGAAAAAAAATGGTTAGATAACATTTGGCCGCATTCCCAGAATTGCTACGCATGGCTGTAAACTATCAGCCATGACGTTCAATCTACTACTCTGCTTCCCATCGGAACAAATATCTATTTTGTTTCATGTTAGTCAAACTCTACTATTATGCTTGATTATGTCATATTCATGCACTCAATAGGAATGAATGTGCTCAGTTCTGGAACGACATTGCTTTTTATTGGAAATTTTTCATTGATTATGAGAACAAAATATAAAGGTGATGAAAATTTCAATGGTGAAGGTATTGATTTCAATCATCATGTGCCTATACCAAGCATAACAACATGGAATTCTATTGTTCCTATGATTGTAGTATTCAATATTCTACTGATGACAGGTCCAAATCATGTCCATGAAAATAGATTGTGATAATGAATTTCACTTCACTCGTTTCATCATTTTCACAATACACAACTTTGAATCTGCAAGATAAGTACTTGTATCAAAAAATATCCGGTACCTATATCAACTATCATTGATGATTTTTGTGAAACTTGACTTACCATTCCTCGATTGTTCAAATGCTGAAATATGTACGAAACATGTTTACACTGCTTAACTTTGATCTGTTGACTGAAGTTTGTAAAGATACTTTTGGTGGGTTTTCGTGAATGAATAATCCAATTCTGAACATCAATATCTGATCAAAATTCGCATCAAGATCAAGAGATTTCATATCAATAAATCAACAATTCACCCACAGAAGGTTGCAAAAAGCTACCAATGGATGATCAACCATCTAAAAAAAAAACAAAATGTTTATGTTGAGGTGATCCAGATGTTATTGATAAAATGATTCCTTATTGATATGTGGATGTTATGATGAAATGTATTATATTATTGACATATCTTCCTTTTTGAAAATCTTCATTGTTTCAGGAGAACATCCTGCAGCTATGTACCATGGACGTGGATCACTAAGAAGGCTGTCAAAGAAGTTGGTCTCACTAGGTCTAGTTATTCTTCTGACTTTTCGATATCCCACGTAGCCGGAGGATCAAGAATGAACAAATTATTGTGATTCGAACAGTTTTTTTATACAATTTTGTATCAGTCCAAAGTTTTTTATATGTACTTTCATCATCATGAATAAGGAGCAATATCAGTTTCAGTACGTATCTATTTATAATAGAGTTCAGAAGAAACATGCAATATATCTTCTTCATTGGATTCAGGATGACGATGAATGTTTTCGAATTCAAAACATGATCTTATCAGATGTTTCCTGATCATCGATAGTTCTGCTCTTCAGTTATACAGTGTCATTCATAAAGTCAGCATCATATGGGATACACTTTTATTAATGACTTATTTTGAAATTCGAGTTGAACGTCAAGTTTTGCTTCAAAAAAGATGAAAAATGGCCTACTCAATCGGGGTCACGTGACTTTCGCTACATGTAAAAAGTGACATTTTTTCAAATCAATCGCTGAAAGTAGGCTTATTTGTTCGAATATCGAAAAAGTTTACTCAAAAAAAGTTGTTTCTATTTCAATTTTAAATATGTGACTCGGATTTTATCATTCTATTACATTTCTCAGATTTCGATATTTTTTGAAAATTTTCGAAATTTCTGTAATATTAGAAAAATTGTAAATTCGATAACTACTCCATACCAGTAGCTCCATCATGCTACTAATCTTCAATTACTAATTATCACTAATCATCGACAAAAATATGATTTTCTTCAGAAAATGATAATCTCCGCTTCAAAATTCTGTTATGTTTGATGCAAACATAACATCACAATGCTGTTATGTTTGAGTCAAGCATTTAGAAACGAAATTCATTTGAATTAATTTTTTCAGTACTGAAAAGATCAGTTTAAATGAATTTCGTTTCTAAATGCTTGACGATATATCAACTTTGCATCAAACATAACAGAATTTGGAAGCGGGTATTATCATTTTCTGAAGAAAATCATATTTCTGTCCATAATCAGTGATGATAAGTAATTGAAAGTAAGAAGCATGAAAAAGCTACTGGTATGAAGTAGTTTCGTGGAATCAACAATTCTTCAAATATTACATAAATTCTGAAAAATTAAAAAAGAAAATGAAAATCGTAAAGTTGCAATAAAAGGATCAAATTCTAGGAGCATGTGTTGAATTGTAGAAGAAACAACTTTTTCAAGTGAACTTTTTCGATATTCGAACAAATAAGCCTACTTTCAGCGATCAATTTGAAAAAATGTCACTTTTGACATGTCACGTGACCCCGATTGAGTAGGCCATTTTTCATCTTTCTTGAAGCAAAACTCAACGTCCCACTCGAATTCTAAAATAAGACATCAATAAAAGTTTTTCCCATATGATGCCGACTTTATGAATGACACTGTATATGGAATGTGTGCAATTTCAACCCGCGACACCCTCCTAATCTGGAACTCGTCGACCGTTTTTCATGAACAAAAATTCAATAATATAGTAGTCAACGAGTCCTTGGAAATGTGGACAAATGTTCTATTTTTTGAATCGACTCGGCCGTTACTTGATGGAAATCCATGACAAATGTAAAAACTCCACAAACGATAAGATTTTCACAAAATTCTCAAACACACGACATGTTTTGCTAACACAGTAGCTTCGTCAGGTGATATACTGGTATAATGAACTAAACTAACGCTGGCTTGCTTAACTTTTATATATATTACTTTCCCAACCTGAAGGATTAGTTACCTGTGGACAGGTACGATAAACCTCCATTTTCGGAAATTAGGCACAATATCTACATCAAATTACGGTATACCGGATCAACTTGGAAGAGTTAATAGCAAATGCATATTATTACTTACTAAATTCAACAGTGGTGAAGTATTGAGTTCTAATTGATCTTCAAGTGAAGTATCAAAATTTTTGAGTTTGTTGATTTCTGATGATTTAAAAGGACTGAAACTCAATCATTTTGAATTATTACCTCAGCTCATTACCTCAGTTTTTCACAAACCATTCATTCTTCTAAAGTTGGTAGATATATATTTTCACACAAGAAACACGAAGTGCTATTTAGTATCGATGCAATTTGCTCACGTTATTTTTTAGTTTGAAGGGAATATGTTCGAACAATTTTAGTTGAATGAAATAATGAAAAATGAGTCGATATGAAGATGCCCTATATCTCACTTTCTCGAGGATGCATGATAGAAATATATTTTCCTACAAGGAACTTTATCAACTCATAAAATGAATTAGACATGATGTGGAGTTGGGAGTAAATGTCATTTTACCTATATACGTTGAAAAATTCCCAGTGTCATTCCATGTTTCTCCTCCCAAGGAGGAGGAAAAACATTCCAGAAATTTGTTCAGTTGCTATGGTAACGATACAAAATACAAGCATTCAATTGGTCGGAGATGTTAGGTGTGGAATTTCCATACTTATCATTGAATAGAAATTTTTCATCTAAGAATATGATAAAGAAGATGTTTCATAACCAGTTGGAAATATCGGATTCACTCATCATACAACGTGTTCCAGAGTAGTGGTGATGAATGCTTAGGAGATATTGCTCTCAACAGATTATGAAAATGAATTTCGAAAATGCGTTGATTCTCAGATACACGGTTTCCAAGTTTGAAGTAAAGAGTTTCCTTTCATTATCCTGAAATTGCTTGGTTTGATTATGATGAAATCTCATAGATAATTCACACAATTATCAGACATGCACTTGATTGATCAGATTTGCTCCAGAATTTACAGAGGCGTATACCCATCGAACAAGTCGGCTTTTTTGTGGAGAAAAAGTCGCTAAATGTTTTCTTGGATTCTTCTTGATTATTGAGAAGAACCAAACAAAAATACAATATTTCTGTCTCCTACTATTTCTTCGTATTCTGCTTCGTTTTAGAGAGAAACTGAACAACATCGTTGTGAGTGTCTGTCTTCTCGTCTCCTCCATATAGGGCAACTAGACACTTGTCGTCAACTGTTGCGACTTCTCGGTGTGTGGCATATGGCTGGAGGAAAACTTTTGCTTGGTCTATTAAGGCTTGATTCTGTTCGAAATGGCCCCACATTTTCATCTTACCCTGCCAGAAGAGGGTAGATGTGGTGTCCCACCCAGTGAATGCATGGACGAACAGCTCAAACACAGGTGGTACTCCCAATTCCCCTCGATTGAACGAGCTGCTGTGGAACTGGATGCAACCCGCCTCATATCTGCTACTCTTCTGGAAGTAGACGTTCGATTTAGTGGATCCTAGACCGCAAAGGAGCCCGATTAGATCAACATCCTCTCCAACGATGATGACGTGGTCATTGGATGTACTTTTCGCAGAGCAGTTACAACGATATCGCGGTCTGCGTCTTTTCTTGCTATTTTTGTCTCAATCCCCTCGAGGGCAGAAGCAGAACAGAGATGTTCAAAGAGACGAACTTTATTTTTGTCATTTGGTAGCATCTTCTCTTGAGGAACTGTGATGATGGTTGATACGTCAGATACAATTTCCACTGATGCTGCAGAATACCATCGTGATTGCTTTGTAAATTTTGTGCTGTCTTGGGCGCCAACCTCAGGATACCCATAGCTCGAGTAAAGGCAGCGTAAAAAGCTGTTTTCGTGCCTTTCACGCAGCTCTTCGTCGCAGAATAGAGCCATTGAATATAGGAAATATCCCAGTACCCTCCTATCTCTTCACATATATTCAGCATAAATATCATCTCACTCGTCCAGCAGGAGAGCACACTTGTAGATATACCTCTGCCATGGGCTGAGCCACCCTGGCTCTTCATTGAACGCATCAATACTTGTTCAATTGTCAAGTCAGTCCGCAGACCTCACCAAAATTGGTGAATGTTCAAAATTCACTATATGCAACAAAACAGTGATTTGGTAGATATCTGGAAAAATGCGATACTATCTCAAATAGGTTTTTTCGAGATTTTAAGATAACTACAAAGCCTACAGACCCCACTGTACGCTCAAATTGAAGTGAATGAAATTTTGTACAACTTTCATCACATGAGTTTTACCTGAAGCATCAATATTTCAGTCGCAATTTTGATTTAAAGTAGGTCCAGAACTGATATCTCCACTTTCTGGAAAAAATGGGCTTTATTCAGGGTACTGTAGTTTCATTGATTATCAACTTACAGAGTTCTGCTCAAACATTCGATGCTCTCCAAGAACATAAATTACATTTTTTGTCGAAAACTGCATAGTTCAGGAGATATAGAGCAAAAACTGAAGAAAGTCCGAAAATTTCGTAGTTTCTCGTGTGCTACACTTCTTCCACAACTTTTTGAGAGTTGCAAAATAGGAAGAACACTACCCTGATAGGTTCAAAAAATATACTGAGAAGTCAGAGTTATATCATGTTTTGCGAATTTAGTGATTTTATGTGTCGATTTTGACTGGCCTATATGCCTGATAAATCAATGTCTGATTCAATCATTCTCACCAAGTCCACTCATCTATACTTGGTTTGTTTATCACCAATTATATGTCAGAATGATCGCGAGAGCTGCTGTTCAAAAATCTACTTCACACCTCAACAGCGACGATCAAGAAAGTCCAGATACGGCCTATCCTTATATGCTGCTCCTACATATGGTGGTACTCGTCTGATGCTGCTAGGAATATCTCTTTTGGATCAAACTGAACAATCATCGAATGAAATAGAGTGTCAAGCTGGTCCATTGGTTATCAGGCAATTTGCTCATATATATCGTAGATCTAGGTGAATCATTTTTTTTTTCATTGTCCTTCTGTAATCCACTGAATGTGTTTTTTTTTTGTCTCCCAATACGTGACAATATCGACACAACAAGTGTGCATAATGTTTTGTTTACATCAATGCAAGTTTGAAGATTCACTACATCAAACTGGTACAAAATACCATGTGTCAATCACGCGAAAAATTCTAATAAAAATAAATCTATGTTATTTTCTCGTCTCGTCGTTCATAATCTATGTGACTACTCAGTCACGCCATGTGAGAGGTGACATCACATGTCAAAAAAACGATATGGCTTCTGCATAAGATATGTTGTTGAAGTATGTTATTCTTGATATATTTTCATAAATCATGAGAAATGATGGTGTTATCAAATTTTCAACACTTGCAGCCTCTTTCTCACTTCCACCCTAGGACTCTCATTCCAAGAAGAACTTTTTTGTGTGTACCTATTATCTTCAAATTTCGAATGCGAATTAGGATCCACAAATTCTATAGCAAAAAAGCAGGTTCTCCATGCATGATTGAGAACAATTCCCTGTTCGTTCACTGCCCAGTCTATTTTGAAAGATTGATCACTCCAAAATCGCAGCGATCCAGATCGAGCTGCTGTAATCAAGCTCCTGTAATCCCGATGGGTCCATCAGTGAGTTGATATCACGTATGACAGACTCATGACAAACTGCACGTCAGTATAATTGATGAAGCCAATTTATGAGCTGTAATCACATTAGTATGATGGAGAGTAATCACGTAAATCCGTTGCAAATTACCTATGGAATATTCTGAATATGTATATCAAATAAATCTTTCTTCCGAATGATGATGAGGTTTGCCTATTCACATATATGTACTCATTTCACAAAGTGTTCCTTGAATGAAGATCGATACACTTCGGATGGTGATTCGTTAGGTCCTTTTGAGAAAAATAGGTCTCAAGATATGATTTCCGGAGTTGAATGATTTCTGAAGCTTATAGAACCTTCGAAAGATAAGAGTAAAACGGTAGGTTCTGGATTGGAGACAAATGAGCAGGATGGTTTTTCCAAATTAATAGAAATCCTGATTATACTTTCATCATTTTACCGTTAGCCTTCACAGTTTTGAGACCAAGCAGAATGCGTCTGATAGTGCGTTGACGAGAGACAATTCATGGCTTTCGACTTTCAACGAATGGAATATCTGGCGACCCTCACAAATATACGGTTGAGTTTGCTAAAAAATCTCTGCAAAAATGTTTGCTTCTCGTTGGTATGTATTGTTGCTAACGAACCGTCAGTTATGGAAATTAGTGAGAATGAACTATTATTTAGATTTTTTCTGACTGCCTTAGCAAGCGACTGAAGTGAACAGGAATCATTGGGACAATCTATGAATTATTGTGATATAATTTTGGTATTGTTTGATTCTTTCGATGTATCTATCGTTTCGCTGCAGTCATTCCTGGCTTTCACATACTCTGCTCTAGTCACGTGCTCAGGATTTTCTTGCCAGAGATATATGTTTGTTTCGAGACAACAGCACTAGTACTGTTCTTGTTGAACCAGGGTTTCGAAGGTGAAATTTTTTTCGAAGAATAAGGTATATGTTTGTGTCCATTCCGAGGGTCATGATGATCTCGGATATTTTAGCAGCACACTGTGAAGTCGTTTCGGAGTCGAAGCTGCAGATTTTAAAATGTATTGTTTTGATTTTATGGCTTCTGGGGGTGTCTGGAGATGACACCGACGAAACCCATCGAGTCATAAGGACTGCCAATAAGATTGCAACAGAAGTCATTCATTGTGTTCAAATTTGGTACATACACTCAACTCAAATGATTCAACAAGTAGCTTTCTGAACGAAATCAATATCATGACCAGAATATTATTCTTTTCTATGTTCAGTTATTACCCTCTACAATAATCATCAAAAATCTGAAGTTATATAATGAATCTACCGAAAAATAAATATATAAACTTGTTGAGAGAGATTTTGGCACAATTCAAGTTATTCCGTAATAAATTATTGTTATTTTGTATTGATTGTAGAATGAATTATCAACAGAAATGGCAAAATAATAGATGTTCACGAAACCAATACATATAATTGTTGTTATTTTCTTCGATTGCCCAGTAGTAATGATTCATGAATCACTCTCATGACCTTGAAAACTGCAGAATAAATTCGTATCAGGAATGGTCACTTTCATTTTCCAGTAAGTATAACTGAAACTGTATAACAATCATCATTTCTTTGATCGTTAATTCAGAAATGACTGAAAGAATATGGATACTTATATCGTTATACTAGTTGAGTTTTTTTTCAAATAGTTTTCTAGGTATGTATACTAGAAAACATCATTGTTCGTTGTGTTGTATTTTTATGAATTCAAATTCATCAGTGAAAGATGGTGAAAGCAAATATGATTCACAGAAAATCTTGTCCAGTCTGTTTCCAACAAGTTCCCATAGAAGTTCCCTTGTTAATTCCGAATCAATGATCAGATTATTGTTGATTGTACTACGGATAGTTGATTAATCAATATAAAAAATTGATACTATGTCTCTTGAACAGGGTTGTCCTATAATGTCTGTACAAAATCTTAGCACATTGTTGCCAAGATATAGGGTGATGAATTCAGAAAATAAAAATAGAAAAGTAGGTGAACCCCAAAGAAGTATTTCCACAAGCTCCTATAGTATCTTTCCTGTAGATTCATGATATTATGACCTCAGATTTTTGATAATAATTATGCAGGGTGAGTTATCCCGACAATAACTCAACATAAAAAGAACGAATATATTTCGTTCCTGATTCATTCAGAAAGCTCCTTGTTGAAGCCTTCGAGTTCATGTCATGTACCAAATTAGAACCCAATCGGGTAATCCCTGTGTTTAATATAGCAGATCGAATTTTTCGGCAAAATCCATGATTCACACTGTAGGTATGTTAGTATCGAAGCGATATTGGATATTAACATATGGAATTTCTGCAATCCTATTGGCAGGTTTGATTTCAGGACACCCTATATAATAAATGCACCTTATGTTTCGTGAAATGTTCTGAATATCTTCTCATGATTCTGTCTATCATTGTTGACACAATTGTATTGCTCAGCAACGTTGTTTTCTAGTTCATACATTGCATCACGAACATGTGAAAAACAATGAGAATTTTGCAAAAAAATTTAATACCAAAATCATCTCCATGACATCTGATAGTTGCACTACACTGTTTCACCACTAACCAAACCGATTTTTTAACGCCTCGACACGTGTTTCGCTAATTATGTTAGCATCTTCAGGAGAAGATTAAAACTGAGTTGAGTGAGTCGAGGCGTTGAAAAATCGGTTTGGTTAGTCGTAAAACAGTATAGTGTATTATCGTGCCAAAGGTTCCAGTCTTCGATATATCTGATAGTTCTGTTCTCATTACTTGTGAAACATCCTCTAGAGAACAGGCCTAGATGGAGTGTAAGAAATCGCTACAATTTTTGTATGAATTAGAGGGACTTCTGTTTCTAGAAATAAAAAGAGTATAGATAAAAATCTTTGATAGGTATCCTACAGAGATTCATTTTGTGACTGTCTTTGGGAATGGTTTCGAATAACAGTTTTCAATCCACGGCAGACTCTATAGGAACTAGTTTTTCAGGTTGAATCAATGTTTCGTGTGTGATTAAATCCCACATTTTCTTGGCTCCTGGAATTCAGGTCTGATCAATAAAATTGAAACCTAGTGTACTGTTCATCTCTCTACCGTTTCAACCTAGGTATCCTGATGAACACAGTTCATGAAAGTTGGTGCAGGTAATCACCTATTGAAAAATCTGGACCCTGGGTAGTCCGAAACGGTTCAAGAAGCGCCAAGTGAAGACCACCACAGATAGAATGAAAGTGTAATTTCATGGTATTTGTTACATTCACTTATTTTGATTGAATCTGATATTTGTTTCAGAATTCTGGTATAATTTCAGTCACGTTATATTATTTCATCATCTTAAAATTTTATGTAACTCTCGTATACGCTAAATAAAGGTTTTTCACATTTTATGGATTTTTCACCCTCTGGTATTTCTTTCAGTGAAATTGTTGAAGTATTTCAACAACAACTGCGTATCTTTCATCTGTTCAGATATAGAAGAAAGTTTCCACGAAACTCGTATCATCATATCTCAATGGAGCACTTGAACTGCTTTCAAGTATCAACCAATCAATCATTGATCCAAAATTTCAATAAAATGTTCAGATATGTACAAAATATTCACGATTGAGTGAGTCGAGAAGGCTCATCAACTCCCAATTGTCCTTGAATAGAATAGCATCAGGCCCTCGAAATATATTGCAGAATCCGAAGCTTTTCAATAGAAAGATTGAACTGCCGATTTTCACACACTCGGAAGGTTAAAGTTCGAAATTTCTCGATCCACTGAATGGTGCTTAACTATTTTGAAATCGTCATCAATTTCTTTTCCTGTCTTGCTCTTCAACATATTCAATTATTGAGTTGAATGATCTCGATAAAAGGATTCAATATGCTATGGTATTCCAGCATGTATTGCATCATTGAATTATTTTTTACAACTATAATCATCGCCTGACGAACTCAGAATGTAATGAAAAATTTGAAATCTTCCATTTTTGTCATGATAACATTCATGGCACACATCAGCAGAAAGCATTATAATAGAATGAACTCCAATTGTCTGCATTTTCAGAATCATTTAATATTCCAATTCACTCTATTTCCTATTCCTTGGTGGAGATGTTTGAGCAACACCTGTTTTGTTCCACATTTACCATGAACGTCGTCTCCATCCACAGGCCAAACATTGACTCCGAAATAGCCTCTTGTACGAACATATTCTCCCTGAAACCAAGACCAAAAAATATTATTATAGTTTCCAGTTGGCGTACCATTATCGGCATCCCAAAAACAGCAGATGATAGGTAAGTTATTTATTGGATCAGACAAAGTTTTCTATCTGAGAAATCGATGATATGATGATGGTCATGGGTATTATAGATCAATTTCGAAATAAATAGAAATAACCGGAATTGAGAGCATTCTTCATTTGGCATTTATTAGCGCGTTCTCTATCAAGAATGGAAGAATTTGATGAAGATATTTTATTCTCCGGTCAGGATTTTTCCCATTGACTCTGTTCGAATCTTCCTCTTCTTGACAGTAACACAAACTTCGATGATGGGTTCCGAACACGTTGTTCGAGGAGATGGTATATACTATTCTCTGTATGTCTGCGATCTCCCCTCCTTGTCTTCAACAATAAAAATACACCGACCGACAAAAAAACTTCCATGTTTTTGATAAGATGTATATCGATACCTCCGTTTTGGTGGAAATACAATGATGGAAATACAATTGTTTCGAAGTGATATGCATTTTTTGATTTTTATATACTCAGAACCAAATCAGTACTTGAAGAACATCCAAGAGCAAGAGTACTTCTCATCACCTCGTTATTTCAGCCCAAACCATGCAAGGAAAACCTCACTTACAAACAAAAATATTACAGAAAGCAGACCTAGACGTAGTCGAGCTTGAATTACGCATTTATTCGTCGTGACATCAAGTTGATCGATTTCCTCAACCACTCACTTTTGCCACAAGGCATCCAGGAGTCTGAGGTAAGAGGAAAGTAATTCTCGTTTCACCCTGTTCAATGATCAAGCCATCTGCTCTCTTCAGGAACAAAAATCAAGGCGGACTATCGAATGATAGTCAGGAATATCTTGATTGTAGAATGTATGCATTCGAATATTGAAGTTATACATGTTATATGGTAAAATAAGCACACTCAGTATATATCAAGTTACCAGATAACAGCTTCTCAGTATTTTCATATGGTGAGAAGCAGAATCAGCATTGATCATATTTCTATCTGCTTCCTACAATTTCTAGGATCAGCGCTGACACTGCAGATCCGATATTATAAAAGGACCCTGCGTGGCAACCTTGGCGATCAGTATAGTTAGAATTAGTCTAGTAGTCATATGGCAGAGAGCCATCAGAATTTTCAAGTAACCATTGTCTTTTGAATAAAGTAACTTGTCAAGTAGAAAAGTGTTTTTTAAAAAGTGAAATCTCAAAGTAGAGATATAACAATTGGCGCAGTCGGTAGGATCGGCAAACGTTATCAGAACAAGAAATTGGTCTAACTGATAGCGGTGGATTCCAATCCTTCAACAACGAAGAACCAACAACCCCGAGGAGTCACCACTTGAAGAAGACAGCGGAAGGAACACCTAGTGAAGCCCCTGGCTGGACGACTTCGAGAACACGACGAATCACAGATGAGAAGAACAATACTGTAAGTGATACCGAATCATCTCGTATTTTTATTTGCACCTTTGAAATTTTGAAACTGTTCGATTATCTATACCCTGAACTTCCCTATCCAAAATGGCAGAAAACGGTCTTGGTGAAAACGAAGATCATGAAGTCGAAGTTGAACCGTATAGACTATCAGAAATATTTTCAATCGTACCCGAATTTGAAGGAGATCAAATTTTCCTCAATACATTCCTGAACGCTTGTGACTGTGCGTATGTGGCTGAAGTTAGCTTCAGATTTGAATCTGCGCTTCCGCCATTTTATAGTCGCCCAGACAAATATTGGTCCAACAACGAGTTTGACTAAATAATTCATAATGGGCAATTTTCGCTGAAATATATGATGTTATTGGGAATAACTACCCTTTGGAGTAAACATCCCCAACGAGATCGATTCATGTTTTCATATTTTCCTCAATATCCCGACGTTGTCAAGCAAATCGTAGGGTGAATATAGAATCTCTGATACAAAACCAATATCACTGATACCGAGCTTCAGAAAGAATAACTCCCTAACAGGGTGAAATCAGCCCTCATACGATTCGATGAATTCGAAGATTTCATGAAACTGTATATTCTGATTTTGATTGCTAGATGGTTCCTGCATAACTCCATGTACGCTGGTACGTTCCATATAATGTTTCATTGGGAATAATTGCCCATCGGGGTAAACAACCCCAACGAGATCGATTCATGTTTTTATATTTCCCTCAATATTCTGACGTTGTCAACCAAATCGTAGAGTGGATATAGAATCTCTGATACAAAACCAATATAACTGATACCGAGCTTCAGAAAGAATAACTCCCTAACAGGGTGAAATCAGCCCTCATACGATTCGATGAATTCGAAGATTTCATGAAACTGTATATTCTGATTTTGATTGCAAGATGGTTCCTGCATAACTCCATGTACGCTGGTACGTTCCATATAATGTTTCATTGGGAATAATTGCCCATCGGGGTAAACAACCCCAACGAGATCGATTCATGTTTTTATATTTCCCTCAATATTCTGACGTTGTCAAGCAAATCGTAGGGTGAATATGGAATCTCTGATACAAAACCAATATCACTGATACCGAGCTTCAGAAAGAATAACTCCCTAATAGGGTGAAATCAGCCCTCATATGATTATATGTATTCGAAAATTTTATTAAACTCAATATTTTCAGTTCGATTTGAAGATGGTTTCTGCATAGTCCCAGATACGCTGGTACGTTTCATATATGATTTCATTGAAAATAACTGCCCATTGGGGTAAACAACCCCAACCAGATCGATTCATGTTTTCATATCTCCCTCAATATTCTGACGTTGTCAAGCAAATCGTAGGGTGGATATAGAATCTCTGATACAAAACCAATACCACTGATACCGAGCTTCAGAAAGAATAACTCCCTAACAGGGTGAAATCAGCCCTCATACGATTCGATGAATTCGAAGATTTCATGAAACTGTATAATATTCTGATTTTGATTGCAAGCTGGTTCCTGCATAACTCCATGTACGCTGGTACGTTCCATATAATGTTTCATTGGGAATAATTGCCCATCGGGGTAAACAACCCCAACGAGATCGATTCATGTTTTTATATTTCCCTCAATATTCTGACGTTGTCAAGCAAATCGTAGGGTGAATATGGAATCTCTGATACAAAACCAATATCACTGATACCGAGCTTCAGAAAGAATAACTCCCTAATAGGGTGAAATCAGCCCTCATATGATTATATGTATTCGAAAATTTTATTGAACTCAATATTTTCAGTTCGATTTGAAGATGATTTCTGCATAGTCCCAGATACGCTGGTACGTTTCATATATGATTTCATTGAAAATAACTGCCCATTGGGGTAAACAACCCCCAGATAGCACAAATTCCTTTTGAGGCCCTTCTGAGGCGTTCACAATAATGTCCTCAGGACGTCGAGAGCGAGCCAGAGGACATTCTTAAGACGTCCTCCTGTTACCATTCTCTACATACTAATAACGTCTCAGAACATCCCTATAAAATCTTTTGAGACAACCTCAGGACATCATAGTAACAACTTGAGGCGGTTTTTGATGATGTTTCAAGGAGGTTCAAGATTTATGGGAGAATATTATTCGTATACAGAATGAGTCACTAGTGTGTTCTCCTCCGATATTAGCCAAACCGTCAGATATATAAAATGAAAATTCAAGTACAACAGTAATAGGGTTTCATAAGAACAATCACCTGAACTCTGAAGTTGTTTTCATATATATAGGGTGTTCGAATTCCAAGATATCGGTTGATGATTGGTTTTTTTCAATGGAACACCTTGTATATTATTACATCTTTGAGTTTTCCCTGAAGGGTTGATTTCATCAATGCATCACACTTGGTGACTAGTGGGAATTATTATAGAGATATAGGGTGTTGACAATCGCGATTCTTCAAATGTAGGATTTTTTGTGGCGAAACTATTCATTAATGGTCAAAACGGCTCACATGCCCCTGTCTTAAATTTTGATTAGCTATCTACTGATATTTATTTGGAACAGATACAATAAGCTGATCAGTATTCTGAATGTTGAACCACCCTCTATTTGTTCCTATTGAATGTCATTAGATAGTAAATCAAAAGTTCATAAGGAAATGTGAGCCGTTTTGACCAATATTGAATATTTTCCACAAAAAAAATCCTAAAATAGAAAAATCCTGTTTTTGAACACCCTATATCTCTGTAATCATTCCCGCTAGACCCCAAGTGTGATACATTGATGAAATCAACTCTTCAGGGAGAACCTAAAAATGCAATAGTATACAGGGTGAACCATTTGAAAAAAAAACAATCATCAGTCAATATATCTTGGAATTCAAACACCCTATACAGATATGAAAACAATTTAATGTGAAAGTTCTCATGAAACCCTATTACTGTTGTTTTTGAATTTTCTCTATTTATCTGATGGTTTCGCTAATATACAAGGATAACACACTATTGACTCACCTTGTATTATGCGAATGATAATTTCTTCAAAATAATATGGATCTCATGATATTTGCAAAATTTCCCTCTATTTATAATAGGTTCAAATGAAAAACTTACATTCTAATATTTATAACTTATTCTGAAAAATTTCAATTTCCTTTTTGAAGAAATGTATTTCAGCTTCTTGTTGAGCACTACTAGAAGTTATTTCTGAACTCTGGACATTCCTGATGCAGAATCAACTGGAAGTTGAAGCCTTCATGCAATATTTTATAGATTCTGAAGAAGCAAAACTATCTTAAACAAACAATGTATTAATATTTCATGTCCAGTACTTACTATCAATGATATGATTTATGTAGTGAGGTACCAACCATTATTGAATCTACTGAAAGTTCAAGTCTGCATTATGTACAATCTTTCATAATTTCCGAAGAAGCCAAAATATCTTGGAATAAAATATCTCTGCTCTGATGATATCATCATTTCGTGTTATCAATAACCTCCTGAAACAAATAATGTACCTATCAATATTTCATGTTCCAGTACCTACTATATCAATGATGTGATTTAGGTACCTACCTTTATTGAATATACTGAAAGTGCAAACATGCATACAATCTCACATAGACTTCGAAGAAGCCAAAATATCTTGGAATGAAACATCTTTGCTCTGATGACATCATCAATCTTGTGTTCTCAATAACTTCATCTGAAACAAATAATTAACCTATTAACATTTCATGTCCAGTACCTACTATATCAATGATTTGATTCAGGTACCTACCTTTATTGAATTCATACTGAATGTTTAAGCTTCCATACAATATTTTATAGATTCTGAAGAAGCAAAAATATCTTGGAATAAAACATGTTTGCTATGATGATATCATCAAGTTTGTGTTCTCAATATAACCTCCTGTAACAATAAATAATGTATATGAATGTATCAATATTTCATGTCCGGTACTATCAATGATTCTATTTAGTATTTATAATAATAATAATAATATCGTTTATTCAGGATCTTATAACTAGTACATTTAACAGAATTATCTCATGATTACTCACCTTTGTTTCTTGCTACCTGAGAGAAATGTCATCAACAGAGATTATCATCCTTTTGTTATTGTTATCTTTTAATTCTGTGCAATAAGTTCTTCTCGCAATCATTTTGTGAAATAGAAATTTGATGAATGCATGATGGAGGTATTCAATGAATACTCTGATAATTTTGATATAATCATTAATATTATTATGATGTATCTTGAACAAATCATGACTATCATGAGACATAACCTCAATTCTTGTTCTTCTTTTTCTTCCTTGTGTCTTCGATGACACGTTATTTCATGGAATGTCATCTGAAGACGTCCGTAGGCACGAAATTCTTTACATCCTCAGGCTGTCACTGAAAGAACTCATTTAGGACAATTACAGCGCTAAATTGACGCCTGATAATGTTCTTAGGTTGTAGAAAATAGAACGTCCTCTCCAGGCGTTTGGCGACACATTGAGGATGACCTTAGGCGAGTGTGTGCTATCTGGGCCCCAACCAGATCGATTCATGTTTTCATATCTCCCTCAATATTTTGACGTTGTCAAGCAAATCGTAGGGTGGATATAGAATCTCTGATACAAAACCAATATCACTGATACCGAGCTTCAGAAAGAATAACTCCCTAACAGGGTGAAATCAGCCCTCATACGATTCGATGAATTCGAAGATTTCATGAAACTGTATATTCTGATTTTGATTGCAAGCTGGTTCCTGCATAACTCCATGTACGCTGGTACGTTCCATATAATGTTTCATTGGGAATAATTGCCCATCGGGGTAAACAACCCCAACGAGATCGATTCATGTTTTTATATTTCCCTCAATATTCTGACGTTGTCAAGCAAATCGTAGGGTGAATATACAATCTCTGATACAAAACCAATATCACTGATACCGAGCTTCAGAAAGAATAACTCCCTAACAGGGTGAAATCAGCCCTCATACGATTCGATGAATTCGAAGATTTCATGAAACTGTATATTCTGATTTTGATTGCTAGATGGTTCCTGCATAACTCCATGTACGCTGGTACGTTCCATATAATGTTTCATTGGGAATAATTGCCCATCGGGGTAAACAATCCCAACGAGATCGATTCATGTTTTTATATTTCCCTCAATATTCTGACGTTGTCAAGAAAATCGTAGGGTGAATATAGAATCTCTGATACAAAACCAATATCACTAATACCGAGCTTCAGGAAGAATATCTCCCTAATAGGGTGAAATCAGCCCCCATATGATTCGATGAATTCGAAGAATTCATGAAACTCGATATGTTCAGTTCGATTGTGATATGGTTCCTGCATTACCTCAGAAAAATGGCTCCACAAGGGGGCTGAAGAAGCATTATAAATACTTATCATCCTATTTATTCATGATATGAGTTGATTATTATTGGAACTAAGATGATTCAAATTCCAAAATAAGTTCGAAAAAATATATGAAAAACTCACGGGTGATGTGCCGCTCAGGAGGGGTGGAGAGAAATTTCAGAAACTCGTGTTTTTCTATGAGATGAGTGAATGTTTGTGACAAGTGACATGAATCAACTGGTGGAGAGCATCCAGTATGCGAATTTTCATAAAGAAACACACGGATAAATTACCCTCCAAGGGCAAATCATATCGAAATAGTGTAGGTGCGTAATCTAAAAAATCATATCTTTTATTATATACGATGTAGGTCATTGAATAGGGCATATGCCTACTAAGAAAATATTCCTTTCTTGGCAAAAAAATGTAAGAGTGTTTTTTGGTACCCATCTTCGTCTTAATCCGTGATTAAATTCTGATTTTGTTGAAAATTGCAAACTAACCCTCAAATTTGACGCGCCGTAGAGCAAGAACTAAAGAACTACTGGTCGGAGTCAAAAAATGCAAATAAAAAACTTGAGCACGATTCAGATATCTACATTTTTTCGATAGCATCCACCCCAACGGTGCTATTCTCCTTCGAGCACTACCTGTCAGAGATTTCATCCCCTCACCCCTCGTGCGGTAACACCCCGCGGTCGTAAACTCACAGGGGTCCTGTCTCTACCATCCTACAAAATTTCATCTCTTTCCAACCTTTCGCGAATAGATCCTCAATTCTTTTGGTCAATTTTTTTTTATACTAATTATAATCAATTTTGCTAAATCAACAAAATATTTATTCATTCCAAATGAGCGATTCAAGCAGACAAAATATTTTGAATAAGATAATTGCTTACAATAAAGTTTTATTTCATTCAACATTTTAGTTGACTTGAAAAAATATATCGTTGTTTCAACAATCATTTCATTATTCAATAATACAATTCAATTAAAGACAAAACTGAATTGAATTTGACATTATATTATGTTGATTCAAGCTGTCTCAGAACTTCTGAGGGCACATGCGAACGAATAGCATTGTGTTAACCGAGAAAGTCAATCTCTATAATTTCTCTAAATTTTTTGGAAAATTCAATCAATATCATTCGACATTTTCAACAACATTGAGAACATATTCGTATGAATACCTGAAGTATAAAAAACGTTTCTGGTTTTAGCTTAGCTCCTGGTTTTCCGGTTTTATTAATAATTACTACATTGATAGGTAACTTTGGTCATCGTTCGTTCTCATATCTACAGGCATAAATAAATAAAGAATCGAAGTTGTCGACGTGCGCAATGCACATGCTGTATAGCGCTGTCGACTATAAATTCGACACATAGTTCGGTTTATTTCATTACTTTTTGGTCTTTTCGCTTGGTCAAGCATACGGCAGTGTGAGAAGATAACCATCAGTTTCGTTCTGACAAACCTATCGGTTAACTCTAGATATCGCTATTATATTTCCCTCGATAAACAATCCTTTGTTTTTGATTTGTTAAAAGAATTATATTTTATTCTTTTCTTCCTTTTTATTCGATTAGAAGATTTTGTTCTTCTATTCATCGACAATTTTTTTTTAAATTTTTTCTATAGTTTTTTCCGAGATGCCGAAACGAAAACATGTATCATTGAATTTGGAGATATTCATGAATTTAGTTAAGGCAGGTAAGGTGATGCTGAATGATCTTGAAGGTTCTGTTAGTTCTGGCAGGGTGTTCCATATTATATGCAGTCACCTAAACCTTGATTCATCGAAAAGAAGTAGATATCGGTTGTGGAAATTCTGGTGCAGAAATAAGTGTACTCTTATCGAAAAACTTGCGGATGTTGATGAAGATATTGATAAGACATATGTAGATTCTGATCAAACATATGAACAAGTAGAGAAGTCTGCATTGACAAAATTCTCAGTCAGTCCTGAAGATAAAGACTCAGATGAATATACCCAACAAGAGAAGTCGACATTGAGTGGAATCAATGTAGTCACTCCTGGTAAAGATGAAGCATCTGCTAACAAATGTTGCTCAGTATCATGTCCTCCTCATGATGATATTTATCTTTTCCATAAAATCGCCTACATTCAATGGAATAATATTCATGAAGCAGAAACAAGACGTATCTACCTTAAAAAACATTTTTGGGACTATGATATCTCATGTGTTGTATCATTTAAAGGTTATCAACCTAGACAAAAAAAGCGTGGTCCAGTTATGGTTGAATATGGGAAATGTAAACATAAGCAATGTAGAAAGTTTAGAATAGAATATTACAAACCGGACGACATGAAGATGTGTAAGGTCCTGATTCGATACGATAAAGAAGTCGAAAATCATGGGAATGAACAACATTCATATCATCTGATGGGTAGTTTGCGCCAAGAAGTAAAACAAGATTTATTGAAATCGACTTCTATGGATATGAGAGATGAGGATATCAAATCAGCAGATACTGATTTACTGAGTCGAGGGAACTGGCAAGACATCAGGTCTACATCTGTCTATCAGAAAGCAAAATCAGAAGCCAAGGCTGATCTCGATCTCGATAGATCTTGTTGTGAGGTCGATCAAGGAACCTTCCGAATCGAAATATATTCACTGGCCAACCACTGATACTTTGGTTTACCTATATAGTAGAAAACAAGTTAATACACTAGTACCAAGAGGCAAGAGATTAGTTGGATATTTCGATTCAAACGTAAACGTCGTTACTCCTATCAAATCTGGAAAAGTTTTTTATTATGCATTAGTTGTCAATGTTGCAGGTAAAATTATTCCAATTGCAGAACTTATAAGTTCTATGAATGATGCTGCTACTATTTCTAGCTTCTTCATGAAATTCAAACGTTTCGTTACCATCGATATTAAACGTTCCTGGCCCATTTTCAATGTTATTGTTAGTGACTGGAGTTTTGCCAACATTGGTGGTATTTGCTTAGGGTTGAATGAGATGACTATATTCTCGTATCTTAAAATATCATATCATGAAGTAACACAAACAAGTTCAGGTACCAGAAAACCAGTTATCGCTCTGAAATCGTGCTGCGCACATTTCATGAAAATGATCAGTCGTGTTTCGAAAAAAATGGAAGTAGATAGAGACAAATATAAAATTTACATGGAGATGATTGCTTCCCTGATCGAAGCAACGACATTCCATGAACTAAAAGAATTATTCCATGCTATGTGTATCATCCTTTTGAGTCCTCATCTAAGTGATTCGTTGAAGCAATCCTTCCAGAAATTCGTCGATAAAGAAGGTATTACAAACATGGAAAAAATGCACAATCTCGACATCAGAGAAGAAACTGAAGATGAGGCCTTTGTCAGAGGACAATACAAACAGTCGCCATTTTATATAGAATTCAAAAAAATATACGAGGACGAACTACAATTATTTGTTTCTGATGACCATGTAACAGCTGTTGATTGTCAAGTGAATTCTTTCCAGTGTAAGACGTTCCTGGATCATATTTTGAAAAATTATATGCCTTTCGCTCCATTATGGACAGGCATCTTCAACTCCTTCGGCGTGGAAAAAAAAGTTGATAGATTCAGTAATTCCAATGTTGAGTGCTGGTTCAAAATAGTGAAGAAAGATATATTCAAATATGAATTGAATATGAAACTTGGAAGATTTGTTAAGAAAGTTAGAGAGAAAATATTAGTCGATTTGAAAGCTGTAGCGATGCAGATCGGTAAAAAGCCACGAAGAAGAGGCTATGGCAGCAAACAACAAATGAAGAGACTGAGGTCTGAGATCGATCAACCACTTGCTGTCGAGTCATGGAAACCTAGGATTCGTCGAAAGCGGCCAAGTTATTTCCAACTACAGGCTATCAAAGAGCATATTACTGGCTCAGATGATGATAATTTACGATCTCCGATTACAAAACCAGATCGAGGATCACTTATCATTTCTGAAACGCCACTTATAGCGACCGATTTACGATCACCCAGTCGTGAATCAGCTGCATTACCACAACAAAATCTGTCGGTTGATGCGCTTGAAGAACATGATCTGCGTTGCTTGAGCAATGGCTTATTTTTCAATTCTGAATACTACTTACATGCCTGTTTAGAAGATAGAGTTCCATTCACAGTAGCTATATGCAAAT
Source organism: Phaedon cochleariae (assembly GCA_918026855.4). NCBI lineage: Eukaryota > Metazoa > Arthropoda > Insecta > Coleoptera > Chrysomelidae > Phaedon > Phaedon cochleariae. The sequence goes on from OU896721.1 coordinate 18,999,730, forward strand.
TCGGAGATCCAACTGTGAAATTGGCTAGTTCAGACTATGCCACACTTTTATCGACATATAATAATAATATAACATCGGGACCTATCCAAGAAACTTCCAAGTGGTTGACAGACTACTGTCTGGATTATACAGCATCCTCATGGCTCAGTTCTTGTAGTGATATTTATTATATAGATTCAATTTCGACACAGATCTTATTCCAACGTGATAATCCTATGCGAAATTTCAAACCAGACACTATTTCACTGGCTAATATAAATTTTATACTTCTTCCATTTAATTACAGAGGGAATCACTGGATTTTGGTGTTATTGGACATGGAACACTATGATATCCATATTTTAAACCCAGGCTACACAAATGAGGATTCATTCGTGTATGAAAAAATTTTAGAATACTTCATGCACAGAAATAAAATGCAGAGAGATGATCAGATTACATCACGATGGAAAATTTCGAGACATTCAGAAAACGTATATCCCAAACAAATGGACTCGCATAACTGTGGTGTATATGTTTTATATTACATTTATATATTATCTCAAACAAGAACACTCGAGTCTTTCTGGAGATATTTTCGTTCACAAGATACCTTTGATCCAGAGCGTTTTAGACTTTCAGTACAGAGGATTATTCTGATTTCTTCAGGAAATGTGTCTGAAGTATGTCAAATGTGTGGCACAAATGAGGAAGGTAGCTTTATCAAATGTAGTAACTGTTTGCGTTGGGTACACTTCGATAAATGTGCGAAATCACACAGACTATTGAATAGTGACCTAACAATGAAGACAGCAAGTGAGCAAGATTTTGTGTTCAAATGCTATTTGTGCAATTTGAATGAAGATCCCTTCAAAAGTGTGAGAAGTAACAAACACATCGATCTTGATGAACCTGAGCTGCGCCAATTCGTGAAACACCATTCACATTACCTACAAAATATAGTCGATAATCAAGATGTCAATGAAGAATGTGGAAGATTTCGGGAAACAGCTGACCGTAGGAAACATATGAAATGGGATTACTTCACTGAATTCATCAATCTTGAAACATCAATCAAACTTGGAAACATCGTCAAACAAGAAATTGTTTGTGATGACTTAGAATTAATAGTATATGTTCTACTCACATTACTCACTAGAAAGTTATTTCACGAGTATTATGGAATACCCGATGATGGCATGTTTGGTTACGAAGATAAATATAAGGAAGTTAATGATATCCAAGATGATGAATTCTGTTTTCCAGTAAATTATACACTGGATACTATTCATGATATGCTGAAATAAAATAACACAGGTTATATCTCCTATACCATATATATACAGCAGTATCCTCAAATATTGTACATTCTTCATTATCATAGCTATATATACTATTGGTATTATTATTGCACATTTCCTACATGGTGCTTCACAGCTCAAGATTATTAAAATCGCCATAATATCTGCTTTTACGGACACTTTTGAAGTAATTTCCAACTGAACATAAAATTTTTACCTCACTATTCAGTAGTCATGTTGAATGATGTGCAGAGTCTGCATTTCTCTGCCCTGACATTTTCGTGGGACTAGATGATGTCACCTAATGGCAGAGCTCCGGAAATAGAGAGAGACTAAAAAGTTACCTTACCGGAGGGCAACTCCAGATCAACAACACGAAAAAAAAAATAATTCATTAACCATTCGCATAACAGAGCATATTGAGGGAGGTATGGAAACATCAATCGATATCGTAGGGGATGTTTACCCCAATGGGCAGTTATCCCTAATAAAATCCTAAATGCAACGTACCAGCGTAACTGAGATTATGCAGGAACCATCTTACAAACTAACTAAAAATATTGAGTTTCATAAAATCTTCGAATTCATTGAATCATATGAGGGCTGATTTCACCCTATTAGGGATATATTCTTCCTGAAGCTCGGTATTAGTGATATTGGTTGCGTATCAGAGATTCTATATTCACCCTACGATTTGCTTGACAACGTCGGGATATTGAGGAACATATGAAAACATGAATCGATCTCGTTGGGGATGATTACTCCAAAGGGTAGTTATTCCCAATAACATCATATATTTCAGCGAAAATTGCTTGATTATGAATTATTTTGTCAAACTTGTTGATGGACCAATATTTGTCTGGACTGGTTGAATACCCAATATTCAGTCAAACATATTGCTGTTGAACTATGTATTTCGATTACACCAATAAATGCGTTGTGTAGAAAAAATTATAAATTTGACTACGCCGCTAACGCCAAGAAAGATATTATATGAATGTAGACAGTATTGGCAGAGGTTTCATTTATTGATATAATATACTGGGTGTTACATTTGAAAGAATCGAGAAAAATGTCATTGAACTTTATGAAATTTGACTGTAAGAATCATGGGCCCTGTGTATGAACATATTGAAAAAAGTATTGGAATATATTCAGGGGACCCTGCTACTACTACCTACAAAAAATAGTCGACTAAATGTCAAAGATGCATGAGCTATAACTGATTTTGTCAATACTCTGCAGTAGTAGTAAAAATAAATGAATAATTCATAACTTGACAACGCCGCAATGGATTTGCAATTCCTCGGCACGGTTGGAAAGCCAATGGAGAGATGAATCGATAACGAACGAAATATACAGGGTATTCCATTGAAAAAATGTACATTCTCAGCTTCCCTGCCTTTGTGTATCACCATGTACAACTGAAAAGATTTTTAAAATATGTGGCCCATTAACTGAAATACCAGTTATTTCGAATTTTCTCTGAATTCAATAGTCAACGAGATATCGAAGAATTACGCACTAAATGGACTTTCGAGATTGGTGAATTCAGTGAAGTAATCCCATTTCATATGTTTCCTACGGTCAGCTGTTTCCCGAAATCTTCCACATTCTTCATTGACATCTCGATTATCGACTATATTTTGTAGGTAATGTGAATGGTGTTTCACGAATTGGCGCAGCTCAGATTCATCAAGATCGATGTGTTTGTTACTTCTCACACTTTTGAAGGGATCTTCCTTCAAATTGCACAAATAGCATTTGAACACAAAATCTTGCTCACTTGCTGTCTTTATTGTTAGGTCACTATTCAATAGTCTGTGTGATTTCGCACATTTATCGAAGTGTACCCAACGCAAACAGTTACTACATTTGATAAAGCTACCTTCCTTATTTGTGCCACACATTTGACATACGTCAGATACATTTTCTGAAGAAACCAGAATAATCCTCTGTACTGAAAGTCGAAAACGTTCTTGATCAAAGGTATCTTGTGAACGAAAATATCTCCAGGAAGACTCGAGTGTTCTTGTTTGAGATAATATATAAATGTAATATAAAACATATACACCACAGTTATGTGAGTCCATTTGTTTGGGATATACGTTTTCTGAATGTCTCGAAATTTTCCATCGTGATGTAATCTGATCAGCTCTCTGCATTTTATTTCTGTGCATGAAGTAGTTATTCTACATTTTTTTCATACACGAATGAATTCTCATTTGTGTGGCCTGGGTTTAAAATATGGATATCATAGTGTTCCATATCCAATAACACCAAAATCCAGTGATTCCCTCTGGAATTAAATGGAAGAAGTATAAAATTTATATAAGCCAGTGGAATAGTGTCTGGTTTGAAATTTCGCATAGGAATATCACGTTGAAATAAGATCTGAGTCGAAATTGAATCTATATAATAAATATCACTACAAGAACTGAGCCATGCGGATGCTGTATAATCCAGACAGTAGTCTGTCAACCACTTCGAAGTTTCTTGGATAGGTCTCGATGTTATATTATTATTATATGTCGATAAAAGTGTGGCATAGTCTGAACTAGCCAATTTAACAGTTGCATCTCCGAATATGCATATAGCTACTGTGAATGGAACTCTATCTTCCAAACAATCATGTAGGTAGTATTCAGAATTGAAGAATAAGCCATTGCTCAAGCAACGCAGATCATGTTCTACAAGTTCATCAACCGACAGATTTTGTTGTGGTAATGCAGCTGATTCATGACTGGGTGATCGTAAATCGGTCGCTATAAGTGGCGTTTCAGAAATGATAAGTGATCCTCGATCTGGTTTCATGATCGGAGATCGTAACTCATCATCATCTGAGCCAGTGATATGCTCTTTGATAGCCTGTAGTTGAAAATAACTTGGCCGCTCTCGACGAATCCTAGGTTTTCATGACTCAACAGCAAGTGGTTGATCGATCTCAGACCTCAGTCTCTCCATTTGTTGTTTGCTGCCATCGCCTCTTCTTCGTGGCTTTTTATCGATCTGTATCGCTACAGCTCTCAAATCGACTAATATTTTCTCTCTAACTTCCTTAACAAATCTTCCAAGTTTCATATTCAATTTATGTTTGAATATATCTTTCTTCACTATTTTGAACCAGCACTCAACATTGGAATTACTGAATCTATCAACTTTTTTTTCCACGCCGAAGGAGTTGAAGATGCCTGTCCATAATGGAGCGAAAGGCATATAATTTTTCAAAATATGATCCAGGAACGTCTTACACTGGAAAGAATTCACTTGACAATCAACAGCTGTTACATGGTCATCAGAAACAAATAATTGTAGTACGTCCTCGTATATTTTTTTGAATTCTATATAAAAAGGCGACTGTTTGTATTGTCCTCTGACATAGGCCTCATCTTCAGTTTCTTCTCTGATGTCGAGATTGTGCATTTTTTCCATGTTTGTTATACCTTCTTTATCGACGAATTTCTGGAAGGATTGCTTCAACGAATCACTTAGATGAGGACTCAAAAGGATGATACACATAGCATGGAATAATTCTTTTAGTTCATGGAATGTCGTTGCTTCGATCAGGGAAGCAATCATCTCCATGTAAATTATATATTTGTCTCCATCTACTTTCATTTTTTTCAAAACACGACTGATCATTTTCATGAAATGTGCGCAGCACGATTTCAGAGCGATAACTGGTTTTCTGGTACCTGAACTTGTTTGTGTTACTTCATGATATGATATTTTAAGATACGAGAATATAGTCATCTCATTCAACCCTAAGCAAATACCACCAATGTTGGCAAAACTCCAGTCACTAACAATAACATTGAAAATGGGCCAGGAACGTTTTATATCGATGGTAACGAAACGTTTGAATTTCATGAAGAAGCTAGAAATTGTAGCAGCATCATGCATAGAACTTATAAGTTCTACAATTGGAATAATTTTATCAGCAACATTGACAACTAATGCATAATAAAAAACTTTTCCAGATTTGATAGGAGTAACGACGCTTCCTGTTGAATCAAAATATCCAATTTATCTCTTGCCTCTTGGTACCAATGTATTAACTTGTTTTCTAATATATAGGTAAACCAAAGTGTCAGTGGTTGGCCAGTGAATATATTTCGATTCGGAAGGTTCCTTGATCGACCTCATAACAAGATCTAAATAGGCATTTTTATCGAGATCAGCCTTGGCTTCATATTTTGCTTTCTGATTGACAGATGTAGATCTGATGTCTTGCCAGTTCCCTCGACTCAGTAAATCAGTATCTGCTGATTTGATGTCCTCATCTCTCATATCCATGGGAGTCGATTTCAATAAATCTTGTTTTATTTCTTGGAGCAAACTACCCATCAGATGATATGAATGTTGTTCAGTCTCATGATTTTCGACTTCTTTATCGTATCGAATCAGGACCTTACACATCTTCATGTCGTCCGGTTTGTTATATTCTATTCTAAACTTCCTACATTGCTTATGTTTACATTTTCCATATTCAACCATAACTGGACCACGCTTTTTTTTGTCTAGGTTGATAACCTTTGAATGAGATATCATAGTCCCAAAAATGTTCCTTTAGGTAGATACGTCTTTTTTCTGCTTCATGAATATTATTCCATTGAATGTAGGCGATTTTATGGAAAAGATAAATATCATCATGAGGAAGACATGATACTGAGCGACATTTGTTAGCAGATGCTTCATCTTTTCCTGGAGTGACTACATTGATTCCACTCAATGTCGACTTTTCTTGTTGGGTATATTCATCTGAGTCTTTATCTTCAGGACTGACTGAGAATTTTGTCAATGCAGACTTCTCTACTTGTTCATATGAATGATCAGAATCTACATATGTCTTATCAATATCTTCATCAACATCCGCAAGTTTTTCAATAAGAGTACACTTATTTCTGCACCAGAATTTCCACAACCGATATCTACTTCTTTTGGATGAATCAAGGTTTAGGTGACTGCATGTAATATGGAATACCGAGCCAGAACTACCAGAACCTTCAAGATCATCAAGTCACCTCACCTGCCTTAACTAAATTCATGAATATCTCCAAATTCAATGATACATGTTTCCGTTTCGGCAACTCGGTAAAAACTATAGAAAGAATTGAAAGGAAAATTGTCGATGAAAAAAGAAACAAAATGATAAGTCAAATCTTCTAATCGAATAAAAAAGAAGAAAACAAAATATAATTCTTAAAACAAATAAAAAATAAAGGATTGTTTCTCGAGAGGAATACAATAGAGATATCTAGAGTTAACTGATAGGTTTGTCAAAACGTAACTGATGGTTATCTTCTCAAACTGCCGTATACTTGACCAAGCGAAAAGACCAAAAAGTAATGAAATGAATCGAACTATGTGTCCAATTTATAGTCGACAGCGCTATACAGCATGCGCATTGCGCACGTCGACAACTCCGATTCTTTATCTGTGTATGCCTGTAGATATGAGAACGAACGTCAGCTATTCATACGAATATGTTCTCAATTTTGTTGAAAATTTTCAATGATATTAATAGAATTTTCCAAAAAAAATTGAGAAATTATAGAGATTGACTTTCTCGGTAAACACAATGCTATTCGTTCGCATGTGCCCTCAGAAGTTCTAAGACAGGTAGATTTCACCCTATTAGAGAGGTATTCTTTCTGAAGCTCGGTATCAGTGATATTGGTTTTGTATCAGAGATTCTATATTCACCCTACGATTTGCTTGACAACGTCAAAATATTGAGGGAAATATAAAAACATGAATCGATCTCGTTGGGGTTGTTTACCCCGATGGGCAATTATTCCCAATGAAACATTATATGGAACGTACCAGCGTACATGGAGTTATGCAGGAACCATCTTGCAATTGAATGAAAATATACAGTTTCATGAAATTTTCGAATTCGTCGAATCGTATGAGGGCTGATTTCACCCTGTTAGGGAGTTATTCTTTCTGAAGCTCGGTATCAGTGATATTGGTTTTGTATCACAAATTTTATATTCACCCTTCGATTTGCTTGACAACGTCGAAATATTGAGGGAGATATGAAAACATGAATCGATCTGGTTGGGGTTGTTTACCCCAATGGGCAGTTATTCTCGATGAAACATTATATGGAACGTACCAGCGTACATGGAGTTATGCAGGAACCATCTTGCAATCAAAATCAGAATATACAGTTTCATGAAATCTTCGAATTCATCGAATCGTATGAGGGCTGATTCCACCCTGTTAGGGAGTTATTCTTTCTGAAGCTGGGTATCAGTGATATTGGTTCTGTATCAGAGATTGTATATTCACCCTACGATTTGCTTGACAACGTCAGAATATTGAGGGAGATATGAAAACATGAATCGATCTGGTTGGGGTTGTTTACCCCAATGGGCAGTTATTTTCAATGAAATCATATATGAAACGTACCAGCGTATCTGGGACTATGCAGAAACCATCTTCAAATCGAACTGAAAATATTGAGTTCAATAAAATTTTCGAATACATATAATCATATGAGGGCTGATTTCACCCTATTAGGGAGTTATTCTTTCTGAAGCTCGGTATCAGTGATATTGGTTCTGTATCAGAAATTCTATATTCACCCTACGATTTGCTTGACAACGTCAGAATATTGAGGGAGATATGAAAACATGAATCGATCTGGTTGGGGTTGTTTACCCCAACGGGCAATTATTCCCAATGAAACATTATATGGAACGTACCAGCGTACATGGAGTTATGCAGGAACCATCTTTCAATTAAAATCAGAATATACAGTTTCATGAAATCTTCGAATTCATCGAATCGTATGAGGGCTGATTTCACCCTGTTAGGGAGTTATTCTTCCTGAAGCTCGGTATCAGTGATATTGGTTTTGTATCAGAGATTCTATATTCACCCTACGATTTGCTTGACAACGTCAGAATATTGAGGGAAATATAAAAACATGAATCGATCTCGTTGGGGTTGTTTACCCCGATGGGCAATTATTCCCAATGAAACCTTATATGGAACGTACCAGCTTACATGGAGTTATGCAGGAACCATCTTTCAATTAAAATCAGAATATACAGTTTCATGAAATCTTCGAATTCATCGAATCGTATGAGGGTAGATTTCACCCTATTAGGGAGTTATTCTTTCTGAAGCTCGGTATCAGTGATATTGGTTTTGTATCAGAGATTCCATATTCACCCCACGATTTACTTGACAACGTCAGAATATTGAGGGAGATATGAAAATATGAATCGATCTCGTTGGGGTTGTTTCCCCAACGGGCAGTTATTCCCAATGAAATCATATATGAAACGTACCAGGGTATCTGATGTAATGCAGGAACCATATCACAATCGAACTGAACATATCGAGTTTCATGAATTCTTCGAATTCATCGAATCATATGGGGGCTGATTTCACCCTATTAGGGAGATATTCTTCCTGAAGCTCGGTATTAGTGATATTGGTTGCGTATAAGAGATTCCATATTCACCCTTCGATTCGCTTGACAACGTCGGGATATTGAGGAAAATATGAAAACATGAATCGATCCCGTTGGGGATGTTTACTCCAAAGGGTAGTTATTCCTAATTACATCATATATTTCAGCGAAAATTGCCTCATTATGCATTATTTGTCTGGGCGACTATAAAATGGCGGAAGCGCAGATTCAAATCTGAAGCTAACTTCAGCCACATACTGTGCGTATCGCATGGCCGCAGTGGATCAGAGACTATTCCTAGTGATTCACATAAAAAATAAGTTGCGTGGGAGAGCCGCACAACTTATAAGTTCAAGAAATCCAACTACCTATCATGAAATAAAACATCTGCTAAATTTGCACTTTGGAGATTCTCGTGACCTTACGTCGCTGATACAAGACCTCCAACGCATCAAACAACTACCGAGCGAAAGTGCTTTAACATTTTTCAACCGTTTGCAAGTGCTGAATGCAAAAATGCATTCTTGTGTACAAAAATCTATTCTCACTGCTGAACAAAAGCAAGCACAATCTCATTTAATCGAAACAATGGCACTTAATACATTGCTTACCGGACTCGAACCACGTTTAGGTCAAATAATTCGCGCTTCGAATCCAGCAGACTTGTTAGAAGCACATATTCGAATAAGACGAGAACTACAGTTGTCGTACTTTGAAAACCAAAAGAAAGAAACTCAAAGCATTTCACGTCCTCAACAAATGCCTAGGAGACCTCAAATGCTCACAACGACAAGAACTTGTCACTCTTGCGGTCGCGCTGGACATATTTCTAGTGAATGTCGACTAAGACAACAACGAATGCTACCAAATAATAGTCAAAATTTCACCCAAAATCCTAACCCAAATTTCCAAAGACAACAAAATTTCCAGCAACGTCCAAACCCTTTCCAACAAAACAGACCATCAATGAACGATCAGAATTTCAATAGACCTCAATATCAAAGTCAAAACCAACCTCGTCCTTCAGTTATTCATCAAAATCCAAATTTCCAAAATCGACCAAATCAACAAAGAGCACATGTCGTTAATTACCAAAATCAAGACTATCATACTGCTGATAGCTCCAATCAAATCTATCATACTGCTGATAGTGACACGTATGAAGATTTCCAAAATCAATATCATGAAAATCAATACACAAATGACTATTATACCGATAATGGTCAAGAATATGATCAATTGCTTAACTTGAATGAAACTTCTGATTATCAGGATTTTCTTTCACTCCCGAATCAACACAACCCTCCTGGTCTCAATCCAACAACCTGTCAAACTCAACCAACCAATCCTATGACCCAATTAGAGACACAAATCCAATCATTGAACATCAACGAATTCAATCCCGATCTGAACTTTCCGGAACAAAACTTCATGTAAGTTCTTTACTGTCCGTAAATTCCAAGAATCTATATTATATTAATGACAGTACGAATACATTCAAAATACTGATAGATACCGGAGCAGGCATATCAATATTCAAACGTAAAACTTGCGAGAAATATCCTCACAGATTTCCAGAAAATATAACAGTTCAAGGTATCACAGATCAAAAAGTCATAATAAACGAATCAACTCTCATTAATTTCAAACAAAATGACCCCCATAAAGTGTACGTCTATGATTTAGATATCGACTTTGACGGTTTATTAGGTTCAGATTTCCTAGAACACTACAATTGTGTTATAGACCTGAAAAACCGACAGCTAATAACTAACTTTAAGACTGTACCATTATTTAAAGTGACAGACAATAATGAACCTGACTATAAAATTCACAACCAAATTTCAATCGAACCTCGTACCGAGAAAATTTTCAAACTAAAATGTAGCCTCGCAAACACTGACGCTATACTGTTAGCGCAAGAAAAAGAAAAAGTTAGACTACCAAATGCCGTAGTACGAATCAACAATAACGGAGAATTTCTCACTTCAGTAATAAACGCTAATGCAATACCAAAAAAGATCGACTTTTCAGACTTTGAACTAGAACCTTTGCCAACTAATGAAACAATTCTTAATCTCAACTCGAACTTCAGAAATTCAGACTCATTTCCGTGTGACAGAATCCAAGAAATTAAAAACCAATTAAGAACTGATCATTTAAATGACGAAGAAAATCAACTGATTACAGACTTATGTTTACAATACTCTGACATATTTTACCTCGAAGGTGACGATCTGACATTTACTAATGAAATAAAACACAGTATAGATACCAAAGATTCCAGGCCCGTATTCACAAAATCATACAGATATCCACAGATACATAAAAGCGAAGTTAAATCACAGATTTCAAAAATGTTACAACAAGGTATAATACAACCCTCTATTTCACCGTGGTCATCCCCTGTTTGGGTAGTCCCAAAAAAAATGGATGCCTCTGGCAAACAAAAATGGAGAGTGGTTATCGACTACCGTAAACTCAATGAGCTCACAGTAGACGACAAATACCCTTTGCCTAATATTTCTGACCTTCTTGATCAACTGGGTAAGTGTCAATATTTTACCACGCTTGACCTCGCGTCAGGATTTCACCAAATTGAAATTGACAAAAAAGATATTGCGAAAACAGCATTCTCTGTCGAAAATGGTCATTTCGAATTTGTTCGGATGCCATTTGGCCTCAAGAACGCCCCCTCCACGTTTCAACGTGTGATGGACAATATTCTTTTAGGCATACAAAACGAACGATGCTTAGTCTACATGGACGACATCATAATATACTCACCTACAATACATGAACATATTTCGAGACTGACAGAAGTGTTTAAAAGACTTAGGAAAGCTAATCTGAAAATTCAGCCAGACAAATGCGAATTTTTAAGAAAAGAAGTCGCATATCTCGGACATGTAATTACTCAAGACGGAGTCAAACCAAATCCTTCAAAAATAGAATGCATTCAAAATTTTCCAGAACCAAAGAACCCAAAAGAAATCAAATCCTTTTTAGGCCTAGCTGGTTATTATAGACGCTTCATTCATAACTTTGCCAAATTATCAAAACCATTGACAAAATTACTCCAGAAAGATATAGTATTCAATTTTGACACCGAATGTAGAAATTCATTCAGCGAATTAAAAACAGCACTCATAACTAGTCCCATTTTGATATACCCAAATTTCGAGGAGCCATTCCTGCTAACTACTGATGCTAGCATGTTTGCAATTGGCGCTATATTATCACAAGGACCCGTAGGTAAAGACCTTCCAATCGCCTACGCATCTCGTACGCTGTGCAATGCTGAAACTAAATACTCCACTATCGAACGGGAATTACTCGCAATTGTGTGGGCAGTGAAACATTTTCGCCCGTATCTTTTCGGTAGAAAATTCAAACTCATCACTGACCATAGACCACTTACTTGGCTCTTTTCAATCAAAGACCCAGGTAGTAGGCTAGCTCGTTGGCGATTAAAACTTGAAGAGTACGATTATCAAATTGAATATAAACCCGGAAAAATTAATAAGAACGCCGATTCTCTTTCAAGAATAAAAATCAATCATTTCCAAGAATGTGCGAATTTGCAGTCAAAATTCTCAATTTTAGCTACAAATAATGACGAAATAATCGAAATCGAAGATTCAGATTCACCCGAACAAACTGAACAAACCACAGACGAACAAACTGAACAAACCGCAGACGAACAAACCGAACGAACGACAGACGAAAACCCCGAATTTTCAGTTGAAACAATCCAAGAAGAATTTGACAGATTTGAAGACCTATACCGAACCCAATCATTGATTGACTATTCCAAAATTGAATTCGACAATTCACAACTATTGGACAAATCAAACAAGAACATCATTGTTTTTCTATGGCAGAATAAACTCAAAGACTTTCATGTTACCATTAACGAAGACATTTTTGAAGAAAACACAGACTTTGACAGTGACATAATAAATGTATTCAGTAGCAAAACAGTCAAAGATCGAAAATATTTCATCATAGTACTACCCTATGATCTGGAAGTAGTTATCGATCGATTATTTTACATAATTTACAAAAATCAAAATCAACTCGATCTCTCTAAAACATATTATGTAGAAAATAATCTGGAATTACCAATTTTAGAAATTTTTTCATTCATATTCTCAGATAAAGATATTAAGCTCAAGATTTGCCAAAACATAACAAAAACACCTGACCCTGATCAAATCCCTATTATTTTAGACCACTGTCATGCAGGAAAGAATAACTTACATAGAGGAATCAATGAAACAGTGAGACGCGTAAAAGAAAAATACAATTGGCATGGATTAGTTAAAGATGTAGAAAATTATGTTAAAGCGTGTGACATCTGTAAAAAGGTCAAAATTTGTAGAAAAAATTTAAGTACACCGTTCGTAATAACTGAAACACCTAGATCACCGTTTGAGAGAATAAACATTGATATTTTCGAAATACCTACAAAATACTATGCACTCACAATCAGAGACGAATTGACCAAGTTTACACAAGCTTACCCTATAGAAAACAAATCAGCTAAATCAGTCGTAAATACGCTATTACTCTACTTTCGACACTACGGAACGCCTTTAAGAATTCATTGCGATCATGGAAGAGAATTCACGAATCAACTAATGAAAGACCTTTGCATGCTTTATGACATAAAATTGACATATTCCAGTGTAAATCACCCTCAATCTAACGGCTCTTTAGAACGATTTCACGCAACACTCGCTGAAATGATCCGTGTACATATGGCCGAAAATCCCACAGAACACCCACTGAATATTCTTCCATACTCTATAATTTGTTATAATACTACCAAAAACAAAACTCACGGTTTCACGCCTTATGAACTCGTTTTTGGCCATACAGCCAGTAGAGCTCCAGAAACCCTGTATAACGAAAAGAACCTTATTTCCAAATATGTACGAGATCTCAACAGAATCTCTTATTTTTACGGAATTGCACGAGCTAAGACGCAAGAACAAAAAGAAAAATCGAAAGTTAGATTCGATAGAAATATTGCTAAAAATATCCCCGAATATAAAATAGGTGACAAGGTATACGTGAAAGAATCACAAATAAAAAATAAGCTTGAAAACAAATTCAATGGACCTTTCGAAATTGTCGAGATATTTCAGAACTCTGCTATGCTAGCTAATTGGAAAACGAAAAATAAAACAAAAGTCAATTTTGACAGACTATTGCCGTATCATGAGAATTAATTTATTTACAGGATCGCCCTGCTTCTCGCAGCCGCCAAATCGCAATACACAATCGAACCAATCCAAAGTTCAGTAGGCGTATATTTCCATGAAGAAGGCAACCTCAAAATATCAAACGACAAATGGACACTCCTGGTATACAAAGACTTGACATCAATCAAAGACGCTCTAGACAACAACGACATAATACTCGAGAATATGGTAGATCTATTTGAACAAAATAACCCTCGTATGATCTCATTCAAAGCACAAGTGAAGACACATATCAGTCTTTTGAAACAAATATCCGATTCGCTACAACTAAAGTATAAAGAAATATTTGCCGATACAGAAAGCTATGATAGACGAACAAAACGCGGTTTAATTAATGGCGCAGGTACATTCTGGAAAGCAATAACAGGAAACCTTGATTCATCCGATGGTGAATATTTCACAGAATGCATTAACAAGATAACTCATGATGAACACCAAATAGAGAACTTGTTGAAGAACCAAATCTCTGTTACCACCTCAGTTATCAAAAACTTCAATTCAACTATTCAAAAATTACAAGTCGATGAACAAACGTTCAATAACGATATTAAGGAAATAGAAAAATCCATCTACAATATAGAAGATGACCTATCATTCTATCAGGCACAAGTAAAAATACTTGAAGTTTGCGAATCACTTATGGAAAGTTACTTATTTTTGGAAACTGCACTTGATGACACTATAAACTCAATCACATTCGCACGTCTGAAAATACTTCACAGTTCAATCATAACGTCAAAAGATCTTATTAGTTCATTGCAATCAATATCTCAATCTCTGAATAAAAATAACCTCCCACTACCTACCTATCTGTCTAGTGTAGCTCAATATTTAGAAATCATAGAACTACAGGCTTATCGAACAGATAATAAAATAGTATTTGTACTCAAAATCCCATTGGTAGAACCAGAAATATATACCCTTTTTCATCTTTACCCAACACCTATACTAGATAATCGAACAGGCCTCCATCATGTTTTATTGACATTCCAAAAATACATTGCGCGAGACGATGATTCAGTATTGTATATTTCTCTTCAAAATCTGAACGATTGCAAAGTGATAAAGAACTTCGCAACAATATGCTCAGACGTACTACCATACCCAATAGATAGTGACTCAATTTGTGAAGCCCAACTATTTAGACAATTAAGTGAATTGCCAAAAACTTGCCAATCATCCTTGATTTATGCCAAAGACTATAGTGTTCTCGAAATTGACAAAAACCTGTGGCTTATAACAGTGTCAGACCCTCTTCCTGTTACAATCAAATGCACAAACAAAGATGCAGCAACGAAGATAATCAATAGAAATTCGCTATTGAAACTCCAACCCGAATGCAACGCCTTCGTAGGAAGTACCAGAATACATTCCAAATATCTGTTTGATGAAACTAAGAACATCACGTACAGATATCATGCCGTTCGAATCCCATTCGAATGTTGTGGCCATCTTCCAGAAAAACACAGTCTACCCGAGTTGAAACCATTAAAACTCAACAATATTAATGTGGACGATTTGAATATTGCCGAACACAAATTAAGCCAATATTCAGATCAATTAGACAAGCTGATTAACGAACCATTTGTGAACAAACACATTTCGTGGTTCACGTACCTCACAATAGCCTTGATCATTTCATTGGTCATCCTGTATATCTTTTGCAAATGCAGACGCAAAAGACCAGTTAGAATAGGTATTACCACTTCCAACGATGGACCATCACCACCACCCTCAAGAAACAGGTTCACACCAAGAACCCTGGCAAGATTCATCCCCAGAAGAAGACCGTCCATCCACCTGCAAGAACCAGTAGAAGAAGAAGAAATAGAATTGAATCCAAATTATAGTAAAGCCACTGTTTGAGTAAAAGTCGACGCAAAGCCTCAACTTTTTTAATAAAAGGGGAGTTGTTATATGGTAAAATAAGCACACTCAGTATATATCAAGTTACCAGATAACAGCTTCTCAGTATTTTCATATGGTGAGAAGCAGAATCAGCATTGATCATATTTCTATCTGCTTCCTACAATTTCTAGGATCAGCGCTGACACTGCAGATCCGATATTATAAAAGGACCCTGCGTGGCAACCTTGGCGATCAGTATAGTTAGAATTAGTCTAGTAGTCATATGGCAGAGAGCCATCAGAATTTTCAAGTAACCATTGTCTTTTGAATAAAGTAACTTGTCAAGTAGAAAAGTGTTTTTTAAAAAGTGAAATCTCAAAGTAGAGATATAACATACATGATAGGAGTATTAGAGATTCATAGGATAATGGAATTCCACTCATTCATTTGGACGTTTCAGAGGATGATTTGCTTTTATTTTCAACATGAAAAATGAAAATGATTCTTGATGTCTGGGCTCTTGTATCGATATTCAGTTTTATGAATGATGATTTTGGAAAAATGTGTAATATAAAGTGTTTTTCAACTGGATCTTGAATTCACCATTTTCAAACTCGGATAATAGGAGTGAATAACCTATTCATCATTTTTCGTACACGAATTCGATCTCTCATTATACATCAACATACGTCACATACGTCAAGTCTATTTTTATTCATTCTTATACAAATTAAAATCGATTGGTTGGACCACCAGGAGGCGATCATTATCTCCGTTCAGAACAATGCATGAAGTTTGATCGATTTTTTCATGTTGCTTGTTATCTTCTTTCATTATGAAATAATTATCATCTTTGAAATTTTTCATATGTTGTTCATTCTAGGTTAGATCATATTCAGCTGATTCCTATTTAAAGGAGGAAGGAAAGCTCAAAGTCATCCTCACAACTCTAATATTGATGTAGTTATTCAACGGGACATGTTTCGAACTTATAGAAGTCTATCTTCAGTCTCATTTTAGAAATTAATGGAGGTGAACATTAATTGTTTCAACAAAGTTGCCGATGTCTTTCATCATAATATCATCGATAATAATAAAACTAAATAATTGGGAGGAATAAACGGGTTTTCATTTGAAATGAAGGGCCCCGTGCCCTGAGAACGCTCACTTGTGATATAAAACAGAAGTCCCAGGAGGGAAACTCGACGAGCACACAAGGTGCTCTAAATAACCATTTTGGTGTACTACAGGAAAAGGGTCCCGTACCCTTGAGAGAGCGCACTCAAATATCAAAAATCTATTCAGAATTGATGGGGCCAAAAGTCAAAAACGTGTTGAATCCAAACACGATTTAACACGGCCTACTATTTTTTTTTTCAAGAAGATATAGGTCAAATATCAAGTGCGTCACTTTTTCAGAAACTGAGTGTATATACAACCTAATGAAAGTGTAAAAATCATGTGAAGATGAGATAACTACCATAAAGTCTGAGTGTGATAGTGGTAATTTCATCAAAATATATATACAGGGTCGCTGATATGTATGGAAACAGGTGAATATCTCGGTAACCTGTTGTTGGATTTTTTTTGAATTTATGTACTGTGTGATTTCAAAACGTGGCAGATTTGAAAATGTTATAGCCAATGTTGCCACTTTCTCAGTTATTCCGGATTTTTCAATAAGTTCCTTATTTTGAATAGAACACCCTGTAATTTATTGGATTTTCAGATTCTCCCTGAAGAGCTAATTCCATCGATCTATCACACTTGGGGTCTAGCAGGAATGAATACATAGGTATAGGGTGTTTAAAATCTAGATTTTTCAACTTTAGTATTTTTTTGTGTCGAAACTATTCATTATCGATCAAAACCGCTCCAATGTTCCCATCTTTACTTCTGATTTACTATCTACTGACATTTAATTGAAACAAATACAGTGTGGTTCAGGATTCAGAATTCTGATCACCCTCTGTATCTGTTCCAATTAAATAGTCAGTAGATGGTAAATCAAAAGTAAAGATAGGAACATTGAAGCGGTTTCGATCGATAATGGATAGTTTCTACACAAAAAAATCTTGAAGTTGAAAAACCTAGATTTTAAACACCCTATACCTATGTAATCATTCCCGCTCGACCCCAAGTGTGATAGATCGATGGAATCAGCTCTTTAAGGAAAATCTGGAAATCCAATAAAGTACAGGGTGTTTCATTCAAAATAAGGAAGTTACTAAAAATCCGGAATAACTGAAAAAGTGGCAACAGAGGCTATAACATTTTTAAATCCGCCACGTTTTGAAACCACACTGTACATAAATTCAAAAAAATCTAACAACAGATTGCCGAGATATTCACCTGTTTCCATACATATCAGCGACCCTGTATAAATATATCTCACACATTATTCTGACATATTTTGCCACTAAGAACTGTCGAAATACGAAACAAGAAGAGTATTCTCAAGGAAAATCTTCTATTTTCATGTTGAAAACGGGATCAGATTCGATGATAAGTCGAATTGAATATATTTCAATACAATAATCATATTTGTCCTCTTCAGACATTTTCTGAATGAGGTGTCGTGGACTATCGATTGAATCTTTCTCTATTCATCTGTTTTGTGAATAGCAATAGCAGAAATCGAATGTTATCCACTGAAAATGAATGAAGTAATCGTAAAAGCACTTCATCGTTCGACTACCACCTGCTGAACCATCGTTCATAGTGTCACTTCATCGCGAAGATGATAAGGGTGAAACATGTATCGATAGCGTGAAATAGGCGTTTATAAACGCAGACAGTATTGCGAACAAATTTCACAAAGCGAAGAGTGGATCTCCAACAAATCTGGGTCTGAAAGGTTTGAATTCAGTCACATAATATCCCATCATTTTATCCCGGATGATATCTTATTGTGACTATTGTGACCAATCATGAGTCTGAAAACGTTTGATGAAATAACAGCAGGTGGATTCGGTTGCACGATCGTCGATTGTCGTACGAGACGATGATGTACTCGAAGTCAAATTCATTCCCTATTTTTTTTTCCTGATCAAGTCGCGATCGAATTCGACTTCGAAAATCGTCCGTTTCTTGACGAAATGGGATGAGATTTGCATCCAATGAAACGAGCACCGAGGCCATTGCCCGAAAGCCATCACAAATTTGAGGTTATGGTGGTGATAGGTAATTCTAATTGTTCGAGATGGTATTTCAGCAGCTTGAAATGGGCAAAGAAATTAGGATCTAATTTGTTGACGACAAGAACTATGAAAGAGTATTAGGTACCTACCTCTTATGCTTCCTCTTCGCCTGAAGAAAGATTCATTGAGCTATTCATATTGAACAAGAGGTTGGTAAGTCTTCTGATAGATTCATTGAAACCCCACCTATTAGTGGATTAGTCAAGGTATGCAGGCGGGGAATAGGTATACAGAATCTCAAATATTCTGTTCATTGATGTTTTATGCAACTGGATCATAACAAAGATGCTACCTCAAGCAATTTCTCAGGAGTTCAATAATCAAGCCCCAATGAATTAACTCAGCTTAGCCTGATTCACAGTTTTTGATTGGTTTCACGACCATAAGATTCTGATAATCATCCTGTAGCCCAATCACCTTAGTATCAAATTTGACGAATAGCGGGAATCGAACCCAAAGTTTTGAAAATTGGTGTACATGTTCACTTTGGCATGACTCTCAACCAAAAAAAAGTCACCAGCTGTACCTGTAGAGCTAACTCCGCCATCTTGAAAAATGTGTGCACTTTTTCAGTTATTCGGTTATATCTCAATATCTGTTGATTTAATCGGGATCAATATGCCCAGGTAAAATGAAGGTAATTGAATTTAGAAAAAAAAAGGCCCCAACATAAATATTCGTGTAGTGCATGGTTCATCAGTAAATCGTAAAACAATATGCGATATTTCAGAAACTTACTCACAATTATTCTGATATACATATATTCCATCTACAAGTAAATGTCAGAGAGTCGGCGCCACATTCGAGGATCCTCGCAACAGCGATTGGCCATCACATAATACCAGTGTTGCCACATATCCAGGTTTTCTCAAGTGTGCCGACCTGTAACCTAAAGTAGCTCGAAGAGCAAGAGTTTGATGTTGAAATAAATGATTTGTAGCTTCTACATAAACTCGATCGAATCAGATATGAAATAATTCTGAGATATCTTGAATGAATATTGAAATAAAATTATTGCTTTCACTATTCATGCAAAAATTGCTGAACTTCATACAGATACAAAAAACGAAGGGTTCAAGGCACAAAGCAAGCAGTGGACAATGCGGATTCGCTAATAATACAGACATCTATTGAAATGTCTTCCTCTATACCCAAGTCACCGTTGTTGGAGAAGATGTAGATCTACTTATTCTACCCATAGCTTTGGCTACAGCAGAATGCAACATTTATTTTGTCAAACCAAAAAGAGGCAAAAAGGTACTGTTCCCGCGAACTACAAACCAGTACTAAATTACAGAACACTATCCTTTTCTTACATGACTTTGGATGTTGTGATACCACATCATGTTTCTTCAGAAAAGGAAAGTCGAAATGCTTCACACTCATGAAGGACCAGCCGTCATTACGAGAAGTTGCGAAGACTTTCAACAACCCGGAAGCAACGAGTGAAGAAGTATTTGCAGCACTTGAACGATTCGTCCTAGCTCTGTATGGTGCCCATACAACGGAAACATGATTGAACAAGCACCGGTACAATATGTTCGCTAAATCTGCTACCAACATCTTCTGTAGTCTATGGTAGATCTGGCTTCTCTGCCACCGACGGAAGCAGCTTTGAGGCAGCACTCCTTCAGAGCCAATCACCAGATACAAAAATGGTTGGGTAATCAAAAATGTCCTGAGCTTTGGGGATGGAAGAGGAGTGCTGTTGGTCTGGTACCTGTCCCAATTACCCTATCTGCTGCTCCAGATTCTTTGCTCCAGATAATTTCTTACAATTGCAAGGAAGGATGCACGGCATCGTTTTTTTCCCGTTTCATCCCTCATAAGTTATGAATACGGACGAACCCGATCCGATGCATGTATTCTCAAATGACGAAGATGACATGCTTCATTCTCCAGAAATTTAAGAAGAACACCAATCCCTACCCTATTTCCCTTGGTCTTCACGATGTTCTCTGAACATTACAGGATATCCCTTCTCGGGGGAACCAGAACATAAAAAAAGCGAATACTGATTGGATAAAACGTAATCATCATTTCAGCCTGTCTGGACTCGAATTGAACGATTATAGCTATAAATGCTTTTCTGCAAGTCACCAGGAGCGTATCTAACTGAATTATAGTTTGTCCAGTCGGTTTGCAGTAGAATATCATATTTTGCCAAATGGTTGTGGCGACATAAGTCCAAAACCGTGGATATTTCGAAAATAATTGAGAGATACTTTTTTACGAGAAATTTTGTTAGCTTCCTTTTACCTCATCACCTTTATCGCGATAAAGTTGACAGTTACCGAGATATACGTGAAAAACGGAAATATTGCACCTATTTTCCAAGATGGCGGCGCAAGCTCTACAGTTACGGGTGGTGACTTTTTTTTGGTAAGATGTAATGCTTAAAGGAACACGTACACCAATTTTCAAAACTTTGGCTCCGATTCCCGCTATTATTCCTAAGGTGACTGGGCTACTGTGGCCGTTACAATGTTCTGTGCTGATGTAAAGATGTTATTAACATTTCCCAGTGGTCATCTCTGAGTTTGAACGACATCGAAAATTACCAATACAGGGTGAGTCATTAGTTTGGCAGAGTGAGATAATGGACATACATTTCAGAGATGATCTAGGATCATGAGCAGCACATTTCCAAATCATTTCGCTTTCACAGGGTGACTCAGGAATGCCTGGCGTATCAAAGTCATACTTT
This sequence comes from Phaedon cochleariae, assembly GCA_918026855.4. Classification (NCBI taxonomy): domain Eukaryota; kingdom Metazoa; phylum Arthropoda; class Insecta; order Coleoptera; family Chrysomelidae; genus Phaedon; species Phaedon cochleariae. The sequence continues at coordinate 19,021,464 of OU896721.1, forward strand.
TTCTTATGGGACATCTTGTATTTCATTGCATTTTCGCATTCTCCTTTGTGAGCTGATTTCATCAAACCATCACACTCCGGGTCTAGCGAGAATGATTACAGAGGTATAAGGTGTTCAAAATCGAGATTTCTCAACTTTAGGATTTTTCTGTGCCGAAACTATTGATTATTTGTCAAAACGGCTCCCATGTCCCTATCCCAATGCTATATAATGACATTCAGTTGGAACAGATACAATAAGGTTGATCAGAATGCTGAATCTTGAACCACCCTGTATTCGTCCTATTAAATGTCAGTAGATAGTGAATCAAAAGGTTAGGTTATATGTGAGTGGGGCAAATGCCTCCCCTTCACTCCAATCAAAAGTTGGGATAAGGATATGGAAGCCGTTTTAACCAATAATGAATGGTTTCGACGCGAAAAAATCTTAAAGTTGAAAAATCTTGGTTTTGAACACCCTATATCTCTGTAATCATTCTCGCTAGACCCCAAGTGTGATGCATTGAAGGAATCAGCTCACTAAGGAGAATGCGAAAATGCAATGAAATACAGGGTGGCCCATAAGAAAGACTATAACTTTGATACGCCACGCATTTCTGAGTCACCCTGTATGAAGCGAAATGATTTAGAAATTTGCTGCTCATGATCCTAGATCTCCTTTGGAATTTTGTTCATCTATCTCAAACAGTGAGGCCGGTATCTCACTTTGCCACACTAATGACTCACCCTGTATATTATATTGATGAAGTAATAAGTCGATTACACACTTTCGAAGCTGTTTTTTCACATAAACAGGATGATCTCACCTCAAATTGGGATGGAGATGAGAAAAAACATTCGATGATATAGATGAGGATATATTGGCAAAACGCATCGACTCGACTCCTTTTGAGCTATTGAGGAATCATGTCGAGTTTACACGATTCATTCGAGAAACAGTATACCAAATATCGAATAAAGATGGCTGATTCGAGTCGATTCGTGAAATGAAATCTTCCTCTAGATGTCAATGACAGAAAGGAGTCGAATTACTCCCTAACAGAAATTGAATAGTGAAACCACTTTATCACCCGTTCAACTACTGCCTGCTTACCTCAATGCCTGTTATACTACTTCGTTTCGTAGGAAGCTATATCATCATTATTACTTCTCTTCTTACGCTGAGTCTTGAGAAAGTGGTAGTTCACGCTCAGTCATATATAATAGTCATTTTATTTTATCGATGGAATGAAATAGGCGTGAATGGACCACAGCTTTCATAAGATTTGACACATAGGAGCTAGGTATTCAAACACTATGAAATATAAGGGCGATGATAAAAGAAATGATTCTCCACCAGAAATGACTGAAGAGATTAACAACCAGGTATTTTATTGAATGATCCAGACACCCGCGGGACTACTTCAAATATCGTTATAACATTTAATAGCCCAAGTGCTTCATCACGCTTGGACGTACGTTGCATACTTCGATTCATGATATTTGTTATCGAGATTTTTGAAATAAGTCCTGGGATACGATGAGAACGTTGAATCCAATAATAATCTCATAAATTCTGACAAGTTAGTTCTAGTAATTTGGTTTTAACTCACTTTGATCCAAACGGCATCTTTGGAGTTGTATCCAAACCATTTATCATCTTTGTATTTATATGATACTTTTTGCTCATCATCCCAGACTTCATTATAGTCCTTATAATTGATGCAAATCTGGAAACATGAAGAGTAAATTCGATTTGGTTCGACAAGAATTTCGACAAGAATTTTTTGTTTAGAAATGTTGATTTTGTAAAGTTGTTCTTGAGAATAGAATATTAACAGTTTTTGTTTCGTTCTGATGTTCATGAAAATCAGGTGTGGAAAACTACGTCCGCTATAATATGGTAATGTGAATTAGTATACTCCTATGAATTCGAGTAACTTCCTTTAATGATTATTCCATTGTACAGAGCAGGTATCTCTCCAAACGTTTCTCCATCAGGAATCTTCATGGAAAGAAAGTTCTTACGGAAAAGTCTTGGGTTAGCAGAGGTGGCCAACGAACGTCACTAAATCTTGGGATATGGCGATCAGAATAAAGGCCGTTATTTGAGTATCTGACCAAACTTCATGAAGCAAGTATTCGGCTGATTCTAAGACGAAATGTTCATCTATACATAGATCCTGAAATGCTTCTTTTCCAAGATAAAAGTTAGAAGTATTGATTGTTGTTCTTCATGATTACCCTGTATGAGCTTTCATGAATGCTGATTTCAGTCCGGTTGGTGACTGAGAAAGACCTAAAATTTCAAAATAAGATACAAAGAGGTTATTGGGTATATTGAAAGGCACCCACATCAGAAAATGGAGACTAATCACCTTCTTGACTCGCCTACGACTTGGCCTATAATTTTGTCAACAAATAACGATATTTTCCGGACTTGTTACGTGAAATACCATTGTATTATATCCTTAGGAACTGAGTGACATTCAAAAATTTTATAGAAAGCAAAAACGTTGTATATACAATTGGATAATCTAATGAACATATCGAACTTAAAAAAAAGAATTACATAGCTGGTAAGTACCTACCTTATTCACCATAAATATCGGAGAGGAAACCTACTGCGGCGTTGCTGGAATCATTATTTCGAATGGAATAACACCAAAATGAAGTTTTCTGATACTGTTGAGGATATCACGAAATACCATTGAAATTGGGAAACAGAATTTTAAGCAATTAATGACAAAACGATTTTCATTGAAAATTCAACACTCTATATCTTGAGAAGAGAGCATTTTTGGACCAATATTCACATGAAGTTTTGGTCTAAGGACCATTCAAATAGTCACCCTTCGAAGTTTGGTCGAATACTTGAATAACACCATGAATAATAAAGGTTTGTAAATTTATGATATTGGGCAAACAACGGTCATTGAGTATTATGCCTGTGTGGAGTGTCACTTCATCATGCTGAAGCTACACACGCCAGACAGTAAAACAGAATTGTCATCAGGCAACTAAGTGTGGTCTGTGATGTGGCATATTGACAGACCTAATTGAAGGAGACTTGTTGAACAGAGAATACAACAAATTCACTTTCGAATTGTGAGCCTGCTGATAATGTTTTTCATTGTTGATATCCTAAAATCACATTTCATCATGTAACAGAACCTCTCAATGATTTGTCTCTAATCAGAAATTGACGTATTGAAAATTTTTCTTTGGATTATCCGTCATTTCTTCTGAACCTTGTACTAATAGTCTGAGGTTCACACGTTGTCGAATGCCATCATCAGGAAAAATGTTACATCTTTGTATAATTGAGAATTTACAGCGATACTGTTAAATTGATTGTATTACTGAATCAATTCGATACATGGGATATCTTCAATATCATGATTGCGACAATTGAATTCTTGAAAAATAGCATGTGGGTTGAGAGAAACTCTGCCAATCAACTGTATATTCCTTATGATATCAATCACTAGCCTTCGTACCAAAGCCCTTCATTTTCGAAGAAGTCGGTCTTTTGAATTTCGCTAGCCTAGTCAACATGATGATGAAACTTGAAATTGATGGAAGCTTGGTAAAAATTGAAAATTATTTTTCTATAAATGTGCAGGTCTTGATAATCAATATCTCTACTGGTTCCATTACAACTTTTAGATATTTCATTATTATTGCACAGGAAAACTATTTTTTCAAGGAAATTAATCGTTCTTGGACAGATAATATGTCCATTGTTACTTTTTATTCATTTTGACTAAAAAAATATTACCGCGAACGCGCGAAGTATCGTGATATGATAATTGAACCATGTATTTATATATTGGATTGAAACTTGTCTCACTCATCATCCCTGATCTTTCGTTTTCCTTGGGCAATTTGGATTTTTTTTTCAAACAACCCAAAATTATATACTTTGTAAATGAAATTTCCTATAAGAATTTGAATGATACCAAGAATGATGATGCTCATTCGCAACTCTTTCTCTCTTTCTTGACCTGAATTTTCATACATCTTTTATGTTTCTCCATGAGTATTAAACAATAGAGGTTGGGTCCACTGAACATGGCGGACAGTGCTCGGTAATTCCAGTGATTTTTTCCGTTATTCATCTACCTCTGTAGCCAAATGATATATTCATGATAAATTATACACGCTGCCTTGGAAGATGCGATTTATTGAAAATCTGTACCGTTGATGAGGAATACTCCTCATGAGATATAGTTCTGGAAATTGATATCACCAAAATGTTCACGAAATTATGTCCAATTCGTTTTCTTTGATTTCAGTGCAGCTTTTGTGATCGCAGTTGGCCAAGAAATGATGTTTGAATAATTTTCTTCTGCTCTTCAGAGTATATGATTTTGAGTAGTATTGTTTGGGGAATAAATCAAAATCGTCCTTGGAATAGGAAAGTGCAGGGGTAGGATCGACCAAATTCTAACACACTATTTATACCAGGTGTCAAATTACTCATCAGACAAGCCATAGTTTTCAGAGTTCTGGAAGTCAGGGTCATCTCCATCAGTGAAACCGGATGGGAGATATGAAATATTGCGAAATTCTCCAATCACGGCCAATGCCAAATTTGAATCTCATATCTTCGGAGCTCCACGAACTATGACTCTTGAAACTTTCCTGATATCTGCAGTATATGTATAAAAATACAATATTGGACATGGCCCTCATAAGGGGTGTTTTGAATCAATGTAACAATTTTTGAATGTTTGCATTTTTCAAATTAGCAAGTGTAGTAACTCTGATGATCATAGGCCTGTTAATAGTCATAGAGTGCCTCGAACATTTCATTTCACATAGGTTTGAGAGTATTGTCACGCTTGTCACTACTGACATATCCGAATTGTCATCATTCTCAAATTTAAAACTTCAGATCTGAAAATTGAATAGGTGTCCCTGCGAAATCGCGTTCTCGAGTATGTACGGTAACGAATGGCATAAATTCTTGGAATGAAGATTTTCATTCAAATTCGAGTTGCCCAATGATGATCTGAGACTGAATTGTTTATTCTAGCTTGAAATTCCAATTTTCACTTCATGGAAACACATTATATAATATTGCTGATATAACTACAAAGTGGAATTCAAGTGCCTTTGGTGATACGCCACTGTTGGATTTTGGAATTATTATTTAATCATTATATTTCAACAAGGGCAGAGGCAAAGCCCATTTTGCCCAATAGTTACTTGAACTTTAAATTAGTTACACCTATTATTGTGTCCAGTCCAATAAAGTTTTGATGATACACTAACTAATACCTAATTCAGTCATCACTATGATTGTTGCAATTGCAACAAGTCGTAACGGTTTTTGAAACTGTTTACACTGGGAGCTGACACAACAACAAGAGGTAATGCATTCCACTTTGAAATTACTCGATTCGATAGAAATTTTTGTCTGAGTGTGATTAGAAAATTTTCTTGCTTCAACTTCATGGTGTGGCCTCTCAATCTATCATCGTTCTGTAGATGGAATGAGTCGGATAGGTCAACAGAGAAGTCATCATTCAGAATTCTATACGTCAAAATAGCGTCTCCTCGCTGAAATCTGCGAGTCTGCACTCGTTCAATGAAGGTAAACAGAAATATTATATTGTCAAGAATGGATAAAAACTATAATTTTATTGAGAATATTTGAAATTCTCATTCATTCAGGAACAGTACAATAACCTAGTCTAGATCATATTCTTAGAATTATTTAGCTTACAGGATATCAGTAGAGAATTACGATATTCAAAGGAAATAATAGTTCGGATTTCAATTTTACTATTATTATTCAAGTGAAGTCGCTGACGAGCAGAAACTGCTGGTTTTGGATTCTTCCTAATCGAGGTGAATACACTAGTTCTTATGCTGAATCAATTACCACTACCAAAACCAAGATGAAAAGGTATTAGAAGAAAAACCGGCAGTTGTGGTTCGGACAGTGGACCGTAAAGTCTTTTCAAATCTTCTAATAGAATTAAATCTCAAACTCATTTGCATCATGTCTAAACTTCGTGAGTGGCAGTTCCAATCCTTCAATGAAAAGCGAGCCCTTCTGTAAGTACCTTTTTTGAGTATTACTAGTTTTAGTTTTCCTGTTTTGTTTCGATTTGAGTTGGATGTATCTTGCTGGATAACTAATGGTCAATTTATTTCATGCCCTAATTGTTTTTATTCAAAATGAATAAACTTGTGAAGTGGAGTTAAATTATTTAGTTATCATTTTCGAAAAAACCTCTTGCAAGCGAGTAAGTTCGAGTTGCGATAGTGGGCGTTAAAGCCACTCGTGACAATATTACCCACCGAGGTGGAAAGTGATTCATTTCTGTCATGAGATCATTAAGTTAACCGAGACGCAAAGCGTCGAGGTTAGCTATAATGTCGAGGAAGGAATGGAACTTCTTACCAAGGTTTATATACTATTTTATTTACAACCATCATATTTTGATCAAAATTAATAAATCTCAGTTTCTTCCTGAACATACCTGAAATATTACATAAGTGAGGACGGGAAGTGATGGCAGGAAGTAGTGAGGGGCGAGAAGTGAGGGCAAGAAATAGAGGTGTGTAATGTGACACTTTTCAACCTTCAATGACGTTAGTAATTACAATATTACATATATGGATATGAATAAAATGACATTCTATCTCTTATAGAACTCATTTGTGTCTCATGTTTTTTGCTCAGGTGTGTTTCAGCATGAGGAGTGTGTCTACACTTATATGAGGACGTGAAGTGAGATGTTCGAGGCACTGTAGGTTGTCTGGATTCGATTATCTGCCTACAGAATAGGATGAATAGATGAACGAATGAAATCACGAGAATCATTGTTAGCACATTGGCCTTTTTATTCACCACTTTTGAGACTTGATTTTATACTTATGGTCAAGAGATAGAAAAAGAGTTACGGCTAAGTTTGATGATAGTTCGCAAAAAAATATCACCAGATTTGAACCAGAATACAAGAATCTATACTTGTTAGGAATGGTTGTGAGATAGCTCTTCTCCCTCTTATCTCCCAGATGATATTTTTTCATAGGTATCATCCAGGAAAGCCCTCATAAAGAGTTAACAGCAGACAAGTGTTTCTGGCTTTCGGCACTCATCATTATGGTTAATTCTTCATGATAGCTATGTATTATATATTCTCCCCAGTTGTTCGGAACAGTGACTTCAATATTCCTGTCATGAAGGAAGGATTCGTGGACTTTATCATGTATACTTCGCTACTATTGATAATATATTCAAGACAACTATCATAAAGTAAATGAAGCGCTTTTTTTCTCGTAATAATTATCATGTTATTCAATAAGAATTGATGTTTCTGAGTAATTAACCAAGAAAAGATCATATCTGAGATTTCTGTAGCTATACGGAAACAATTATACTCACTTCAGAATACCGTAGAAACCCATTGTCATCTCCAGGACCTATCCCAGAGATTGGTGAATGAATGGTATGCTGAGAACTATTCTTCAGAGTAAATGATATCCCATAGAATGCTACACTCAAAACCATCTTATTTCTGGTGAGACCAGCATTCAACCAGTTATTGGCTGCCGAATGAACGCTCAGGTGGTTTTTTTCCCACTCATATTCGACAGAAGAAGGATACAAAGCATTGTGGTTGCCGGTGTATGAACTCCATGATCCATACATGTCGAATGTGTTGATGGTGATCCAGTCCAGGATCCTATGCAAAAAAGTTTAATACTTCATCAATTGGTTATCGTTGGAGAAATCTGAAGACTTGTGTGATATTTATTGCTCATTCAGTATTCTATGCCACGATCATAAGATGATTCATCATTAGGTACACGAGGACAAGGTAAGTTACGTTAAAAGCGAAGACGAGTGTCGTAAACTTTTTGCGAAAACTTTGAAATCGGAATTAAATCCATAGAGTATTTATATTTCAATTCAATGTGAATACGATTCATCAAATCATACAGAGTTACGAATACTTCATAAATATATTTTGAAATTTTTTTCAGAATAGTCATTTGTATTTCAAAAAGCATTAATTGAATTTCATAATAGTCTCAATTCAATTCCAGAAAGCGTCAATTGTCTTTCAGAAAATATCTTTTGATTGATTTACAATTCTGGTAATGCTCCCAATTCACTCTTTCTCACTTACTTATTCATCTTTATCGCATCGTACCCAGTATCCTCAGGATCCGAGCGTACAGAGGCACTAAGCAACCAACCTTGTTTGTCGAACTCATTTCTGATCTTTCTGAGGAACGTAATGTAGTTTATTTCGTCGGATAATTTCGGATAGTACCAATCGATGTCGAGTCCATCAAACTTGTAGGTCCTGATGAAATGGCTTGCGCTGTTGATGAATGCTGCCGTTTTAGCTGCGTCAGCCGCAATATTCGAGAACAAACTGGCATTACTGGACTTGCTGCCTCCAACACTCAAAAGTACCTTCAGTCTCTTGTTTTTCACTTTGAGGTTTGTTATTCTTCGATAAAGACCACCTATAAAAATAGTTCGTATGGTATAACTGCAGTTTGATCAAATAACCCAAACATTATTCATCAAGTATTTTTATGTTGGAATAATTCCAGAAATGCAACCATTCCTCACCTTCATTGAATTCACCTAGATCAAGTGTTTCATCTTGCACTCTTAGATCCCCTGTTCCATTTATCCCTACATAATCATAAGTGATATGGGTGCAAAGACTAGGTTCAAAGTCTTCAGGATTCACTCCATGATATGACCACCAACTAGCATAAGTGCACATCACATTCACTCCGGTTGTATCTACTACTATGGGATCTTTCATTGCGTTTGCTGTAGATGATTTCGAATTGATCTCTTTCGGGGTTGGAGTTGATTCTGATTCTGTCCTTGGATAACATCCTAGATTATGATTTTCCCAGGATCCTCCGTTGCAGTAGTTTTTACCAGATGATGTACCGCTTTCAGTTTTATAACCACCAGGACAACTATAAATAATGCTTGAACCAGAAACAGTGTCAGCACAATCGATGACTGTATTTTTATCGTCTTGGCAAGAAACTATCGTTCCTGGAGGAAAATTTGGAATCGGGCATAATGCTGAAATGATGAGTAGAAGGCAAAATAAAATAAAAATACAGAATTTCAACCACAGATTTCAGGGATAAAATTGGTGAAACAATGTTCAGATAAACATGGGTCCAGAAATGTTCTACTGGAGGGTTGAAGTCATCTGCTGAAGAACCAGAGATGATAGTTTCTTGTTATTATTTTCAGAAACCTTTGTGATTGAGTAATCAAATTCTGTACATGTACCTGACATTTCATGCCTATAATTCAAGAATGTTGAGAATTCCTTGAAATCTTGATCAGGAAAGGAAGAAATAGGAACTAGGGGCACTTATTTTACCAACTTTCTGGTTTATACAATTATTGGGGGCAGTTTGACTAGAAAATGATTTTTCAATATTTTTTTCTCGAAAATGCTACTCTTGTTCATTTGCATTCATCAAGTTCGAGATGAATTGATTCTGAGAAAATGCTACATTGTTGAAAATAAACTTTTTCTCAGGGTACGTATACCATATTATTTTTCAAATAAATCTTTTTATTGCACTCCTCATATTCCGAATAAAACATCAGAGGTAAATGTTGAGAAAAGGTGTATATTCCATCACAACATAATTTTGTGAAAATCCGTTACCATATTGAGGATTGGAAGTAGAATTTTGATATCGCTTCATCTCGAAAATGTCGAGAGCTATGGAAACTCAACGAATGCATCATCTCAGAGTGACAATCACGATATTTTCATATTATCTGGCGAATTTTCCAGAAATTACTCGAACGAAGCAATTGGCGAAAAAAGTGCTTCTACGTCCACCTGTTTTGCACGCTCCTAATGAAGATCGCGTGAAAATTTCCGAATCAGCTATAATAAATCATAAACATGTAGGAAATCTGTAAAATTCATCACAAAGGGATCCAAGAGTATTCACATGAATCCATCTTCTTGAACTCTCTTTTAGATCGCTATAACCTCTCAGAGGTAGGGCTTCGCGAGACCAAGACCAAAATCTTCCCAAGACTTAGATCAAGACTTGGTTCTCGAGACCAAGATAAATACCAAAGCTCTTTTCCGAGAGCCTTATTGGTCTTGGTCATGAAAGAAAAGTAATAAACTCAAATCTGATCAATATTAAGAAAAATCTGATGAAGAATGTAATGTCATTTCATTTCAGTTATTCATTTGTCATATGACAGGCTCTTGAATTTTTGTTTTCTCAAAATCTGAAATACAGTTTTTATTTTCAGTATTGCAGTTTCAAAGCTTACTAAAAATTGGTGCATGTTGTGAGGTCACAGTGGTCCATACCTCCTCCTATTGGAAATAGAAACGAAATCAATACAAAAGTTATTGGAAATAAAAACGAAATCAATACAAAAGTTATTTGGTTTGAATTTGGAATTTTTTGAAATATCTTGATGATGCGTTGTTATCAGTTTCGCCCCTTTGCCCTATGGAACCATTTTTCCTGGCCTGTCGTGCGTTGGTCTGTTTGCTGTTTGAGTCCCATCCAATGTTTATTCATTGATTCTTATTGGAAATGATATTCTTATGGTGAAAGGAAAAATTCATTCCGCTTACTTGATACGCACAAATTGACAATTTCGGAGTTATATGGATATATTTTTTTTTATATTTGAATTGAATGATTCAAATTTCTAGACGCATTTTGATCCAAGACCAAGACCATCAAGACCAATACCAGGAGCAAGACTACATTTCCTTTCTTCAAGACCATGACTGAAACTGATCAGTCTTGGTCTTGGTCTTGATCTCGAGAAGCCGTACTCAGAGTAGCGTTTCTAGACCCATGTTTGAATGAATTATTTTGCACTATCTTCGTTCCTATAATCTGTGATTTCTTTGTGAATATGGAACACCCTGTATAATTGCTCATAACCCACTCACAATGACAAACAGGAAGCTGCAACATAGATGAACAGTAATACTTAGGATACTTTGAAGACAATTTGTAACCTTTGTTACAAGAGAACTCAAGTATAGTATCAGAAGTTGAAATGTCTCCAGGTCCCATTCCACTGTCGTTCTCCAGTCTCCATATACCATTATTAGGATATGAGGGAAGAGTACATTCCTCAACATAGCTCATCTTCCGTTTCTTGTCCAACCATTGGTAATATTTGGAAACTTTCGTGAATAATGCATTATTCTGACTATTACATGATGCATATTGGACTGCTGGTGCAATGCTCACTAAACCATGGACGTAGTATCTGTTGTCATCTGGATTTCGGAAAACTAGACCACTGCCACTGTCTCCCCTACATACGCTTTTGTTTTTTCCCAAGAAACCACCACAAATCTTATCATCGAAATTGTATCGATCAGCCCAGTCATATGGTAGCTCATTTGCGCAAGTTGTTTGATCTTTATATGGAATTATCAGGGTTCTCAGGTGGTCAGCAACTGTGTTATTTTCGGTGATACCCCAAGCCGCGATCTCAAATCAAATAAATACAATGAGAGCATTATTGTAATAAAATACTTGTATCTTACTAACTTCCCCACTATTTCCTGCATGTAGGTGAATACCATTTATATTATCTATACAAACTGGTTGAACAGCTGGTCCAAGCTTGAATAAGCTTCTGGTGATGATCAGAGCGATGTCATACTGATAATGCCGAGTAGTTCCCCTGAACTCTTCGTGTACTATTATACCAGAAATCTATAAAGCCTCAATAAGGAAAGATTCGAGAAATGTGAAGGGGTTCGTATTTGTACCTCTAGATATTGTACATGTTTATCTCTAGCATCACCATACTTATTGTAATATTTTCCAGCAGCAACCTGAATTTCACTCTCATTGAAGGCTTGTGCATAGCTGTTGGTAACGCAATGTGCAGCTGAAAATAAATAATGGAACTAACTCCTGCACGGTCCGACCGCTCACTAATTTCTAAAGATAATAATCGCATACCAAAAATATTAAATAAAATTGGTTTGCATCAACTTATACCTGTCTGCAGAGATGAAAGGACAAAGTATAGGCAGAAGCTGTTCTATAACTTAATCAAATTCAGCCTTTGTGTCAGTTCTAGAAATGATCCAAAATATGAATACGTGTGAGGAAGCAAACTGCCTATTCCTATATCTAGTATATTGTTTAACAAGCCCGAAATTATGGTCATTCCTCACGAGAATAAGTGCTGCAAATGATATGAGCGAGAATCTAGCAATAAGCATTCCGTTCGTGTAAGAAACTATACTTTTTCCACGGCTGTAACAGATTACAGGGATTACAGCGGGATTTTTGATTTTTTCAGCTTGTATCCATCTATCTGATTTCCTCTCATGTATTAACTTATCTATTAGTCAGAGTTGTCATTGCTGGAAAGTTGACCTTTGCATCAGGAAGATGAGATCTTGTGGAATAATAACACAATGAAGTCATTGTGATATCAGTTGAGAAAATAAAATAGATAACAAACAAAGCACATCACTGGTCTATCGAACACATTGAAACAAAAACAATTTTGTGTTATTGCCGCGAAAAATAACATATTCACTAATCTTCAGGTACGAATGCGTGTTCTCTCTTGTTTCTCCTAATCAACCATTTTGTCAGAATCAATCCAAGAGGTATTTGAATATTACACATCTGTCGGACCAGACCCAAACTAAACATTGAACAATTATTATACATATGAACTAGTAAAACCATTTTCTCAGTAGAAAACTTATTCATCTAGGTACTCACTGAATCGAAGGTAGGCTTTTTTTTTCTTATTCAAGGTTACAAAGTTGTTAATTCACTTCTACGGAAGGAATCAAATATTAACTCCCGTGGTAAGAAAAATAAATTGGCATCAGCATGCATCTTTTGCCGTCGATATACCCATGAAATCTGTGCAATCCAATTTTCAATTGTATTTATCGCTATTATGAATCAAGTCGAGATCATTTCCTCTTCCGATTCTAATGATATTATAGGCCTCTTCATATTCTGAACGTACTTCAAATCGAAACTTGCAAGTGTCAAATGGACTTTCGTTCGAATGGCGTCAATTGTTCATGGCATACCATATACCTTTGTGATGCATAATGATTGGGATCGAGAGATAGACCGCCTGAAGCACGGTTTCAAGAATGATGGTTCAAAAGAAATGCGTTCGTTGATGAGATCATATGTATATCATGAAAGCTCATATTAATTTCCTCCCATGTGTGTTAAATGTCCTTTGCTTTGCATCGTTCACACGCAGGAAGGAATGCATCGAATACCTCTCCTTCCTTTATATACAAAATAGCTATTATGACTTTCTTACTCACCAGTGAGAACCATCCGGGTAGATATCAGCGTACCCCCACAGTTATTGATGAATTGTCCATTATTTTTAATGAATATAGCTACAATCCAAGGATATTCCAGTTCGGTGGTGTCTACACCATTGAATATCAGTGGAGTTAAGTTGGTGTCGATTTTTTTTCCACAAACTGTAAAGTGATGATACATTATGATGGTGTCAATCTATTCAATCTCAGAGTGTTACCCACTGTGAAGGCAAGAAGTTTATCATGAAATTCTGATGATCATGAAATTATTTAAAGTTTATTTTACTTACTATGAGACAACGTTATATTCTACCAACCTTATTGATAAATACCTGCTCAAGTGATGAGCGTCTATATTCAGACGACGTGCAGTTCTGAACAACTAAGTATTCGAACTGATTTATAATTCAAAATGGATATATTTCTGAAAATTTGTCAGTTAACAGACAGTCTGAATTTCAACATCATGAAACTTCATCAGTATATACATATCGTCCAATCAAAAGGTGTTCAATAGTGCTCGTCTCGTAACTTGAATCAGCTAGAAATTTCAATAGAATCATATGTTTATTCATAGGCGTCCGGAAGCGAATCTTGAGTTTTCAGGACCGGCTCAGGTCAAAATGAGCAAACATCTGACAATTTCTGGAAATTTCCTGGTTTTCCGATCATATCTTGCAAACGACTCACCAGGCGAAAAATATCATCGTATTCCAAGTTGAAGAGCATCAGATTTTGCGTTGGAGGTTTCCTCCATCTTTCTTATTTAAAGATATATAAAGTCACTATCGTCATTCGAGAAGTGTCAGCTTCTACTACGCAGAAGATTTCAGGAATCGATGTATTTCGAAACTTTATAAACAAGAGTACCATTTATGAGTAATAATTTTCAGATTTCCATATTTCTTGAGGACACTGCCAACAATTCCACTGCCAACAATTCCATGAACACAAAAATTGGTTTGAAGAGTGCCCCTAATCCCACCTATTCCTCATGCCCCTGATAAAAATTTCGAAATATTCTTACGATTTTCAAATCGGGAATGAAAAGTGTGGAATATGTGAATAATTTCGTTTTTATCTCAAGCTCTCTTTCAGTTGGCTATAACCCCCTAGGAAAAAGAGGCCATTTCTAAACCCATATTTATATGAATTTTGTTACTATTCTCATCCCTAGAATCAGTGATTGACATATTTCTATTTAATTTCGGAAAACCCTGTATATTGGTCTCAGTACGAATTTTGTATGCCCACTCAACTCAAAATTGAATGCATCATGACATGTATTCTATTTCCTATTTTTCAAGTCATTCACGTGAAGTAGATAGGTGTTTTCAAATCACAGTCGTCTAGGAAAAGAGTATTTCATTGCTCAAAAATTGATGAAAACTGCCTTTTCCAAATGACGATAGTGACCTTATGAATCAAGAGATGAGAACGATGGATTCAAAATTCGGCGCAGAATTTTATGCTCATTAACTTGGAATATTATCATATTTTCAGTTCAGTAAGTCGTTTGCAAGATATGAGCTGAAAAACGAAAAAACTACAAAAATGTTTATGCTTTCCGCGTTTTTCAAGCTGAGCCAGTCCTGCTACGAGGCAGCAAACTTCAGAATCGCTTCTGGGCTCCTCAAAACATATGATCTTGTTGATAAACCTACTACTAAATTCATGTTTTCGAAAAAATATCATCTGATCGGACTATATTAGGTAATCGTGGAGTCTTCATCTGATAATATTGTCAATTCCATACCCGATCGATCTATCAAAAATCAATTGAACTTCCTGTCTCCACATGAGAAAGTGTGTATCTTGCTTCTCTCTATCAGTTTATAACATCCCATATAGCACGAGTACGTCCCCAAAACGTACTGAGAACGTCTGGCCAAGATGTTTGGTACATCCTGGGGACGTCCAGATTTGGTACGGTCGACGTTCAGGTACGTACTGGGGATGTCCAGATTCCGCGCTTTTGTACATCCTCAGTACGTCCATTCAGGACCATGGATACATGAATCAACGTAGATCCGCCTCTTTTCACTCAGATAGTCAAAAAAGAGATTCAGATAAAGTAGAAAGTCTTATTTTGAATGAAAAAAATCAAAAAAAAGTTTCTACCGGGGATCGATCCCACGACCTTTAGATCACCAGGCAGATGCTCAACCTATTACTCTGAAGAACACTTGTTGATTAACAGTATACAACAAGCAATATTATGTGCGAATGCCGATTGATTTATCACATCGATACTTTTATAGAATTGGATAATCACGACAGAGAATACCTGAATAAATGTTTTGTGATCTGATGGGGCCAGTGAATGATGAATTTATTGTGAGCATTGTATTATGTTTATGTTTGCTAGGTTCCTTTATATGAATAGATTTCAGAGATCGAGGGTAGAAATTATTTATGCAATGATTTCGATTATCATTGAACAATTTGTTTAATCCCGTAAACAAAAAGTCGATAGCGTACGTCCCGGACGTTCAGACATCTGAATGGGACCTAAACTGGATGTCCCCAGGACGTCGAGTGCTATATGGGATCAAGTTCCACCCAATATAAAAAAAAGTTAAATTCACCTGGTTGACAAATAGGTTGTGAGTCCCATGTTCCATGGCTGCAATATAGACTTTGTTGCCTACCTAAAGTCTCATAATACTGAATACACTGATATGTGAGATATGTTCCATCAGTTGCCTTGGTGCAACTGATTTTATTTCCAGTTACATCCTGACATACTACGCTCAAGATAGGCGTTGAGTATATTGGAGGACATAGTTCTGTAATGAATAATTTACCAACTTATCAATATGTAATATGGAATATTACGACACTTATTTCAGTTTCATAATGGGATACTTCACCGCACCATCGCTGAAAAGGGTTTCATTACCGCACTAGTGCAGTGAAGTATGAGTAGATAATTGCAAATTTGAGTTTGCAGAGACAAGGACGAATTAGAGTTGATTGACCATAATTATAATCAATCTATAACCTTAATATTCATCAATACTTTCGTGATCGGAATTCATGTCAATATTTTTTTTCTCAGATTTGAATATATGCGTCTTAGTTGATAGTTCGCAAAATTAGTGACAACCGGGAACAAAATAGATTCAAGAGAGCTAAACTGCCCCACATTTCGAGTGGGACAAGCAAACATTTCTATCATTTTCGAATTTTGAACTTCAGAACTCTGAATTGGATCAGCCAATTTTTTATTCCTTGCTAGATTTCAAAAGTCATTTCATTGAGTACAACTTCAGTACTGTTCCACCTTCCCGACATTATGACCTACAGGGTGATATCTGAATATGTTATAATCTTCGAAAAGTTTGGGATCGCTCTGATTCACAGGGAATTTTCAAAATGTTTTATTGAGAGCTTCAAAATGAAGGATAACAAGTGGATTTTGATTTCAGAAATATCAACTATGATCGTTAAATATTCAGTATTCTTGGTCCTTTGTGGAATATTGGATTATATTAGTATCGTAAATTCATATTAAAGATATCCGATTATATCTAAATATGAATTTTCACAATACTTGTATCGTGAATATCTATCACGTGATCAGTTCCTATAGTGATATTTTACGGGATCGGTAGCAATTTTTTCAAGGACGAGCCGTAGATGAGTCTTGGTAACCTGTCACGTATATTGATTTTTCTGTACCTATTTTCTGATCTACAAAGCACCCAGCGAGCACAAATACATCTCAGAGATGTTAAAAGTACGAGATGTTAAGACATAGAACCTCCACTGCGATGTTTTGTTTATACAGAAATAGAACTTTCATAGAACAACCAATGTCCGCCGCAGGCGGCGTTTATAAAGATATACTTGGAATATGTCAAAAAATACATTTTCCCTGTTTTTTTTTACTTTTAATGGACATAACATAACCTTTCCCAAGCGTTTTGCGCACATTCATTCGCTGCAAATGAAATATTCCTGGTGGATATATATTTAAGAAGAAAAGAATAAAATTAAAAAAAAGCTCTTCCTTGCTGGGGATTCGAACTCAGGCTGTGTCGAGTCAGTCGTTGAACCACAATGGTGATACCAGAATGGTCGATGTTTGACTCGACCCCCATCAAAAGTTAACGTGGTAACTGTGTGGGCAGGTTTGAAACGTGACTGGTATGCCCAAACAGCTGATTGACCAGACTGATGGTCAGACTTCAAACTGAACGTATGTGCCCGGTCAAACCACAGACTTGACACAGCCTCACTCTATAGAGATTGAATTTTTACAATCCTAGCACCTTGTCCCGTGAGCCAGGGGAACCGTATTGATGAATGATGTGAATAGAAAGACGTCAACATGCACTTAGTAAGATAATAATTATTAGCATTGAGGCTGAGAATAAGGGCGAGTCAGAAGAAACATTATAAATATTGATACAAGAATAACATCCATATCATATTTCGATACGATTCTGTATGTCGAATTGAATGTTCATGGAATATTTGTTGCCAGGATGAACATATTATTCTATGATCATTCCGAGCAGAACAGAACACGTTCTCAGAATATTATTCGTGATGTATATTCTGGTGCTGTTTGGGATACTATTACGAATTATGGAGGTCGTTGGTATTATAATAAATATCTAATGGAATGAATGAAAAAGACACTGCAAATGCGAATGCGAACAAGAACAACATGCAAAATCGAAAAAAATTAGAATTCATCGTATTGTGACGTGAGCATTGTGGTGGGCCAAACAAAGAAATGGCTAAGAAGAACAAAAACAATAGAATAGAATAGAATAGAATAGAATAGAATAGAATAGAATAGAATAGAATAAAATATTTATTTCACCAATTTACAAATCTTATGTTTTTGGCAAGTCAGGTACAAAGGACATATTAAATGTAGTAGATAAGAAAAAACACATCTCTGGCAAATAAAACAGACTTTTACAGTGACATGTACCACATATAAAACAATAATTCGTGAGGACTTATTTTTCTTCCTCAATTCACAAAAGGAGAGAAAAACAAAATTGGAATTGTAACTTGCAAAGCAAATATGAGCTGTATGAACGATGTTTTTTTTTCAGTTGTTTTCATAGAGAGAATGATGAATCTGGTGAAGATAAGTATTCCTCAACAGAGTAGTAACATAATCTCAGAAAGTGGTCCTTGATGACTTTTTTGAAATATTTGAGGTCAAGGTTGCCACATATTTAGGTAATTTGTTAAACAAATTCAAATTCAAAGAATTACTTTCGGATACTTCTAGTCGATATCTTTGTGGTCTCAACTTGTCAGAATCCCTCGTTGCATAATCATGGAAATCGGAATGCACGATAAATTTATCAAAGTTTTTGTGTATCTCTAAGAGAGATTGAAATATGTATAAAGATGGAAATGAAAATATCTTGAGTTTTATGAAAAGTTCTCGACATGGGGTATTATAATATATTCTATTATAATAATTTCAATATCCTTGAAAGACTTCTTTGGGAAGTTATATTACGTCTCAAAAAACATCCGCTTGCCAATATTTTTAAAAGATCCCAAAACATCCCACCCAGGTAGCACATGGCGACTATACGACGTCTAAAAGGCGGCATCACATTCGGCCAAAAGACGTCTTTAATACTATCCAAACTGACGTCTAAATGACGTAAGTAATTCACAGCTAAATGACGTCACTTTTTAGGTCTTTTGGACGCCAATGCGGTCTTCAATTATGACTTGGAATTGACTAGTTTAGGACGTCATAGCATCGTCTAATTCTCAAAAAGTAGACGTCATAGCGACGTCTATTTTTCGAAAAATATAAAAATCAAATATATTCAAAATACCTCATAAATGTATGAATAAAAATTGAACTGTTTGCCTGATCCTTAAATTGCGGCCAAACCACTTCGGTTTTCATCGGAGTCAACTGCCCAGACAGCACCAGATATTCCATGAATCTCCCGATCATATTTCCTTTTGGAATATTGGAATCTACTAGGGATAATCTGAAATATTCCGGAATATCTTTGGAATATTCTCTGAATATGCGAATGGGAATTCCTTAAATATTCATAGAATATATCCAAAAGAATATTCTATGTTGAATGTTCCTGGAATATTCCAATAAACATATTCTGAAATTAAAAAAAGTTACCCAAGTAGGGATCGAACTCGTGACCTCAAGACTATCAGAGCAACGCCTTGACCACTAGGCCAGTAATCGAATAGAATAATGTTGTACATATCAATTTCTTGTGAGAAAGTTGTTCGAAATTGGATCATAAACACTTTTTGTTTCAAAATCCCCTTACATCTAATTGATGTTTGATACTCACATCTCTGAAATAATGATATTGGTATCTATGTGTTGGGGAACATAGGAATATTCATGAAATATTTCATTAATATACACCACAGAATATTCAGTTGAGAATATTTCATGAATATATCGCACAGAATATTCAGTTGAGATTATTTCATGAATATACCCCACAGAACATTCAGTTGGGAATATTTCATAAATATACAACAGAGAATATTCAGTTGGGAATAGTCCTGGAAAATTCATACCTGAATATTCCCTGAACATATCCGACTATTCAGTTTGGAATATTCATTTTAGATGTTCCAGAGGCATGTTTATATTCTAGGAATAATCGATGAATATTCGGAATATACTCCTCCTTTTAAGCATATTTAGAGAATATTCTAGGAATATCCAGTGCTGTCTGGCCACGATTCATGGACAACAGCCATGATGTTATTTCCACTTTCATCGAATTGAATTAACGAATACATCATAAAAAAGATAATGATTCAATCAAAACCATTAAAATTAAACACCATATTTCATGAGGAACCACGATATCGATGCCCAACTCAAGCTTTGTTTAATGCTGGGCGATTTTGGCTTTTGCTATGAAACGTGTAAAGTTATTATTGGTCGATGTGGCTACCCAATTCGAATTGAACAATAATAACATCACCAAGTTCCATCGCTAGCATCAGCATCGCCAAAGCCAAATCACCCAGCAAGAAACCAAGCTTCACTCTTCTCGTGAATGCAGGCACGCAAAACCACCACGAAACGAAAACGAACCACAACCCACAACAAAATTCCAATGTGATGGCGTGATGATGTGTTGCGCATGCGCGATGGCTGCGATGGCCAGCTACCGGGTGCAGTGTTGCCAAGTATCCCATACACTAACTGGAAAATATAGATTACTCTTGGATTTCACTCCATGGGGAAATTGGAGGTTATCTGTCATCTGCATGATATATATGATAAAACTATAGATATATCCCATATAGGAGAATCAAATAAATTATAGCCACAATCCATTTTTTTGTGACTGATGTTCATCCCAAAAAGCAATATTGAGGCGAAAAGATATCGTCACTACATATGGACGGACCGAGGGATAGACAGACATTGTGAGTTGGCCTCAGAGCAGACATGATTCGTCACCCCCAAAATAAGCTACTGTAATCTGCTTTATCTTTTCAGATTACCTGCCAATCATCATTCATGTCGAATCAAATGTGCAAATGGCAATTGTCGTTCTAGAATATTTTCAGAATAATAGAACTACGTAAGAACTGTTAAGTTGGCAATATTGTTACTAGGTACAAACGGCTTGGTTCGGTTCGGTTCATGTTCGGCTACATCCGTGCTGACGCCTCGTGCCTCTTGTGCCGCCTAAACAAGAAATGCTGTGATTAGTGGCATTTCGTAGACACCAAATTCAAATAAGGAAATGACGACAACATTTTTCGTTGAGAGAGATCATTTTCTATCATTATTTGAATTGGCTGACAGACTTTTTTGATATTTCAGTATGAAACAATAACTTATTTAGATGAAGTTCAGCGAGAATGACAAGAAAAGTACATTTCACGAGTTCTGAAGACCACATTTTGACGTCCATAAGACGTCTAAAAGTTGCTGTCCACGTGACGTCAGGAAATAGACGTCTTTTTGACGTCATGATTTGGTCAAATGACGAAAGGGACCAAAAATGACTCGAAATAGCGGTCTTAGAGACGTCATTTTCGTCAGTGTGGCTACCTGGGCAGGGACACCTCTCAGTAGGCACACAAAGAAATGCCACAGAAGAACAAAAACAATACTTAAATATCTTACGAAGACCTCTTTGGGAAGTTATGTTTCGTCTCAAAAATACATCCTCATGCCAATATTTTCAAAACATCCCAAAACATCCCAGGGATACCTCTCAGTAGACACACAAAGAAATGCCACAGAAGAACAAAAACAATACTTCTATATCCTTCAAAGACCTCTTTGGAAAGTCATATAACGTCTCAAAAATACATCCTCATGCCAACATTTTCAAAACATCACAAAACATCCCAGGGATGTTTGTGCTCGCTGGGCAAACACTGACACATAAATATCAAATGACAAGTACTGTCATGATGAAATCCAAGTTCATGGTACTGTCAAATTTGCATAATATACATTAATTCCCAAAATTGTTCCACAGTAGGAAAGTCAATAAGCCATTGCGAAATTGAGAAAAATTGTCCCGAAAAAAGCTAGTATTGGTACCAATTGTGTTCAGTGCTACTTTCGATTCAAAAACACATTTTTTTATGTACCAACGACGAGACTCTGTCTATCATATTCAAGTCTGCAAGTTAATAGCTCAGGCCTCAACCAAGACTAGCAATCATGTGAGACAAAAGAAAGTTTTTCGCCGAGGTGCATATTATTATTATTATTTTCGTCGACCTCAAATACGGTCCTATTCACACTATCGGATCCCATGATGAATCGATTTGACAACAGCAAATGACAGATGTTGTCTACTCACTATATCTGCGCAGACCAGGGATGCCAGTTCGATTTTCATTTCATCGTTTAATACCTCGTCAAAAATTCAGATCTATTTTATGCTATACGAACTGCAACATCTAAGAAAAGATAGTGAAATGAACCTATGACGTCAAGACATTATGTACATCTAGTAAACAGAAAAGTTACCTATCTTCAACAAAAAAGGAAGAAACACAACGAACATTCTCATAAAAAAATGATCATAATCCTAATTCCTGATTCAAGAATACTCACAAATACAAATACAGAAATACAAATGAGATTTGATTACATAGAAGGCAAGAACGAAAAGTGAAAATAAACAACAAATATTGAAATAAACGTGAGAAACAAACAGTTATAACAGCGGTGTACAAAATATTCAATTTGATCTCAATTAGATGAAGTATTTCCCTTCTTTGGATTTAACAATAATTTGTGAATTTATATCACTCATTTTGTTGAATCAATTCAAACAGAGCGAGACGAAATATCATGCAAATTATATAAGTACATCTGATGAACTTGAAATTGACTATTATATTGGTTATCGTAATGATGAAAAAGTTTCTAAGTATTTTTCAGTATTTTATACGAGGTATTTTATCAAATGTTTCAGTAGATCAGTAGATCAATATGCATATCAGGAGATATACTGAAAATTCAGTAGAACTGGCAACCCTGCAGCGGACACAAAGTGTTAACAGACGAGGAGTTAGTGTCTGCGAACGAAAAGTAACTACTTCCGGAAATAGTCGGTTTTTCGTTCGGAAATGATAACGTAATATGTGATTTTTTTCAGAGGTCGACTAAAAAAATATATTCGTGATTATTGATAATTGTTTCAATTCGTTGTAAGTATCTCACTTGAACATTTTGGCATCAATTGAGGACTCCAATGATTCTCATCGCATACTTGATATGGTAGGTTAGGGGTCAGCTGATATTCTTGATTGCATTCGAACTTGATGGGTACGCCTCCTTTTATCTCATCTCCTGGTTTTCCTAATGCATTCAAAACGGTCCATTTTCCATTATCCGGATATGGTGGGAGAGTACATCTGAATCTATGGAAGTGTCCTAATGATTCGTGATATCAGTAAGGTACTTATTGATTTGTTCCTTACCCTTCAGACTCTCTGTTATTCGTTTCGATACTCGCATTTGGAACCTTGAGTGAATTAGTATTATCTACAATTATTCATGTTTGGATAATTCACTCGTTAATATTCATGATGATGCACGGAGAAATCATTCAATGGTTTCATGCAAAACTCACCAAAAACAATGATACAAAGAAATACATTCGAAATATGGACGAAGAATTTGATTCTCTCCATTTCGTTTCTACGACGTATTCTTCTACTGCATATCGAGAAATATTATCGAATCATATCAGTGCTTGAGAGCATACTGAAATTATCATAAGAAGACAGACAGTTCATCATCCAAACAAATTTGATTTCATTATAACAAGTTAGAGGCCAACTAGTATCTCACTGGCCTTCGAAGGCCTTCAACTGATTTTCAGTATACTTATCGGCAGCACATGAAATTTCTCATCGGGAACAAAAAAGTAATCAGTGACGTTGGTTCAATCATGTTAAAAACTTGCATCATTCGATTTTTCATCAAGTGAACCAAAAGGAGTCAATATTCTCGCAAGTCAGATTTTTCGAGGTGGAATGAAAAATGATCGTGAATATTCATCGGAGAACGATTCAGGTCATTGAAAAAACGATACTTTTGCTGAACATTGCTGAAACCGATAGCGAATAAATTCACTTTTTTTTTTCAATCACAATGAGGAAATCTTTCGCCCTATCAAAGTTGATACAGTATAACCAGAGACGTGCTCTCAGGGTGAGCCCATCAATTTATTCGAATGTTCGATTTTTTTCAGATCGTAACAAAAAACTCATTATACAATCCTTTCAATGTGAATTCTTCCCTATCAACCTTCGATTTGGAGGAAAAATTAAAACCAAATTCATGCATGTTGACGATCCCGTCCAGAGATAATTAGACTGAAGATGATAGAATAGTTTGAAAATATGCCACGAAGAGTTCATATGACATCATACCTTTCTTTTCACCAGGTGTAGCACATTGTTGCCTGCAAGCCTCAATAGTAGGGAAGTTGTTTTTATTCCCTTTGCAACCCCTATACACGAAAGGTTGACATTGACCAGTCTCTTCATCACACCAATACCTTTGGTACTGTCCGTTGCATGGACCTGCTTCTTGTTTTTGTTCACAAGGATCTGAAAGTGCAAAAATCATTAACCCGTTACAAGTCAATTCCAATAATCTTACCTGGGCTGCTATCGGTAACACATTGGTTGAGGCACTCCTCTCTGCTTTCGAATTTATTATTATTACCAAGACATCCCCCATACACGAACTGAGCACAGTTCTTCAAGTCTTTATCATAGTACCAAACAGGGTAATAGCCTTCGCATGGACCAGCCACTTTAGGCAAATTGCACCTATCTGAAATTCACTTCTATAACTATTGGAGTCTCATGAGTTGATAAGCGATCTCACCTGTTCCTTCAGGCTTAACACAAACTGATTCGCATTCTTCTTTAGACTTGTAACGGTTCTCGTTACCATCACAACCTCCATAATAGAATTTTGAACAGCCACCATAGTCCATATCAAAGAACCATTTAACCGTGTAGTTCATGCATGTTCCCCTTTCCTTTGGAATAGAACACCCGACCTGTAGATTTTGAGGGGCAGTTTCACAACCCTCATAGTTTTCTCCTTTAGCTTCCGTAAGCCCATCAAGTTGTGAAGTGGTCCTGTTGGCTATTTTCACGACAAACAATATCTTATGGTGTAGAATGAAGTCCTTTGCAAAACAATATCTAGTTCACGAGTGATTGTCAAGCTCACAAGATTCTCACAAATTTATTATTTCCATCACTGGAAGCTTCCTGGTATTATCTTGTTTGTTAGTATATTGATGAACGATATTCCTGCCTTCAGGTAAACAATCGAATATCGTTGATTCAGAAACTCGTTCGACTATAAAAAGCGCCCTGCTAATCGTTGTATTCATTTCAGTGTGAAAATCATTTATGTTTGAATAAACCATTGAAAACTATTATTGAACAATCATTCATGGTGAAGAAATAGACAGGGTTACTTCAATTACGTCCCGGAGAAGTCTCCTACTCAAGTCATCAGTCTGTTTTGTTACAATTTCAAACCTAGCTTGATACACTGTAACTGTTACACTCTACAGAGTATCACAAATTTCATGAAATAAATACGCTATAATTGCTTCACCCGGTATGTACAAAAAAGAGGT
Organism: Phaedon cochleariae; assembly: GCA_918026855.4. Classification (NCBI taxonomy): domain Eukaryota; kingdom Metazoa; phylum Arthropoda; class Insecta; order Coleoptera; family Chrysomelidae; genus Phaedon; species Phaedon cochleariae. Next base: position 19,046,934 of record OU896721.1, read on the forward strand.
TTTTATGCAAATACAGTTTGCACACCAATGTTCAGGAGGAATCAATTTGAAGACGAGCGAAATTTGTGAGGTACTCATTGAAATTCACTTCTTATGACAGCATCTGATTAGAATGAAACTATATTTTAGGCCCATATTCGAACAAAAGTTTCCAAAATCTGTTTGAGAGAATCTGCTGTTCCATCTATTCACAAAGCAGACGATTTCAAGAACAAAATTTCATTATTATCATCACACAAAATGCAAAACAAAATAATCATGGAAAAAGGGGAAAATATCACAAAATTACATAATGAAATTGAAAATTTGAAAACGAAGTGAACTACAACGTGATATATTATTGAATGGCGTTTTTGGTGCCGACCAAATTCAAAATTCAACAGTGGAAAGTGAATAGATAGTTTTATGTATCAAGGGAATTATTATAAGGGCCTTAATTATGCTGGAGCTTATCGTTTAGGAGATATTTACTATATCGATCCATGTTACTTAGCTCCTAGGGTGCTAAGTGAAGTTGCTGAGAACTTTACAAAATCAAGTATTTGGTAGGTCTCGTCAAAATAAATCACTTTTTTCCCATGAAATAATTATCGAAAAATGATTTGTTCTCTGTATTTCAACACCCTGTATCTCCGAAATGAAACATTTTCGGATACAAGCTTATATAGACTATATTTCTTGAAATTGTCTCAGGACTACTCCACTTGAACGTACTTATGTTACTCCCTGTATATTGAAAATACCTACCTTTAATTTAATATTAATAACTTCATGTTTCATACTTATCACTGGAGTACAGTTTCACATAACATAAGTAACTATAATAGCTATAAGTTTATCCATATGTGTATATATTTTCTAATATTAAAATGTTGTTACATGCATTCTTTTCATTTATATAACAGTTGCTTGCTAGAAGTTCATCACTATTAAATGAAGTGGGTGTTTGTACCCCATATCCATTGTCCATCTACGGCTATGAATGATTTGACAGAAAATATAACCTCTAAAATCGTATCTGACAATCAGGCGCTACTAGGGAAATTGAAAAGACAAAGAGCAGAATATATGTCTTATTCTTTTATTCACTTGAACTATTATAGAAAATTGAAAAGGACAAAAGTTCAGCTGAGTCCGAACTCTTATCAAACTAATACCATCCAGTGACTCTAATCTGAACTTGATATTATTCTCAGCGTCAATTATTTCAATAGCAGGCATTTCCTCATATTGAAAATGATTTTATTAATTCAATTATCGATAAATCTACGGAAATAAATGTGACTTTTCTTCTCCCTCTAAGATATTGACAGTTTTCTGAAGCCACACTACCTTTTGATGGTCAGCAATTTCAGCAGAATGTTGAGTCGAATTATTTGGAATGAATAGTATGTCTGCTCACAAGCATCTGTCATTTCAGTAAATTTTTTGATTTCGGAATGAAAAATCAGCAGATTCAGTACTGTCAGTTGAATTCGGAATATAGCCTTAGTAAACAGAAAAGTAACCTATTTCCAACGGAACAGGAACAAAGACACCGAACATTCCCATAAAAAAATAATCATAATCCTAATACTAAATTCAAAAATACTCACAAATATCACAAAATACAGTAACATACACAAATAACCTAGGCGAGAAGCGAATGCCCCATGTATTTTCTCCTCCAAACCATAAATGAACATCATGAACCTTAGGATGGTACAATAATGCGACTGCTGATGAGACCATATCCACAAAGCGATAAAAAAATAGATACAAATAAGATTCGAGTATATAGAAAACAAGAACGAAAAGTGAAAATGAACAACTAGAATTAACAAAAAGTAAACGTAAGAAAGAAACAGTTATAACAGGAGTATACAAAAAATTAAATTTGATCTGAATTTGATGGAGTACTAAATTTTTTTGGTTTATACATTATCATAAAGTACCTATTTGTGAATTCATTACTATTTTGTTGAATCAATCTGAACAGAGCGAGACGAAATATCATGCAATTTATAAGTGCATCTGATTAACTAAAGATTGATAATTATATTTGTAATTACATTACTGAATAAATATCTAGATATTTCTCAGTATTCCACGAGGTATTTTATGGAGTAGATCAATATACAAATCAGGAGATATACTAAAAATTCAGTAAAACTGTTAGTGTCTGCGATCGTAAAGTAATTGTGTCCGGTAATAGAGGGTTTTTCGGAAACTAGAATGTAATAATATGTGATTTTTTGTAGAGGTCGACGAGAAAAATATATTCGTGATTATTGATTATTGTTACAATTCGTTGTAAGTATCTTACCTAAACATTTTGGCATCAATTGAGGACGCCCAATGATTCTCATCGCATACTTGATATGGTTGGTCAGGGGTCAGTTGATATTCCTGATTGCATTCGAACTTGATGGGTACACCTCTTTTTATCTCATCTCCTGGCTTTCCTAATGCATCCGAAACGGTCCATTTTCCATTTTGCGGATATGGTGGGAGAGTACATCTAAATCTATGGAAGTGTCCTAATGATTCGTGATATCAGTAAGGTACTTATTGATGTGTTCCTTACCCTTCAGACTCTCTGTTATTCGTTTCGATACTCGCATTTGGAACCTTGAGTGAATTAGTATTATCTACAATTCATGTTTGGATAATTCACTCGTTAATATTCATGATGATGCGCGGAGAAATCATTCAATGGTTTCATGCAAAACTCACCAAAAACAATGATACAAAGAAATACATTCGAAATATGGACGAAGAATCTAATTATCTCCATTTCGTTTCTACGACGTATTCTTCTACTGCATATCGAGAAATATTATCGAATCATATCAGTGCTTGAGAGCATACTGAAATTATCATAAGAAGACAGACAGTTCATCATCCAAACAAATTTGATTTTATTATAACAAGTTAGAGGCCAACTAGTATCTCACTGGCCTTCGAAGGCATTCAACTGATTTTCAGTATACTTATCGGCAGCACATAAAATTTCTTATCGGGAACAAAAAAGTAATCAGTGACGTTGGTTCAATCATGTTCAAAACTCGCATCATTCGATTTTTCATCAAGTGAACCAAGGAGTCAATATTCTCGCAAGTCAGATTTTTCGAGGTGGAATGAAAAATGATCGTGAATATTCATCGGAGAACGGTTCAGGTCATTGAAAAAACGATACTTTTGCTGAACATTGCTGAAACCGAAAGCGAATAAATTCACTTTTTTTTTTGATCACACTGAGGAAATCTTTCGCCCAATCAAAGTTGATACAGTATAACCAGAGACGTGCTCTTAGGGTGAGCACATCAATTTATTCGAATGTTCGATTTTTTTCAGATCGTAACAAAAAACTCATTATACAATTCTTTCAATGTGAATTCTTCCCTATCAACCTTCGATTTGGAGGAAAAAATTAAAACCAAATTTATGCATGTTGAAGATCCCGTTCAGAGATAATTAGACTGAAGATGATAGAATAGTTTGAAAATATGATACGAAGAGTTCATATTTTTTGAATTGACCCAGCCGTTACTTGATGGAAATCCATGAAAAATGTAAAAACTTCACAAACGATAAGATTTCCACAAAATTCTCAAACACACGTTTATAGGTAGACAGGTAACTGATCCTTCAGGTTGGGAGAGAGTGAGCTATATAAAAGTTAAGCAAGCCAACGTTAGTTTAGTTCATTGTATCAGTATATCACCTGACGAAGCTACTGTGTTAGCGAAACTTGTCGTGTGTTTGGTAATTTTGTGAAAATCTTATCGTTTGTGAAGTTTTTACAATAGGAGAGTTTATAATTGATGCGATAGATAGTTGTGAAATTTCTATGATTTATTGTTCAATAAGAGAACAACATTCGATTCATATAGAGGAAGCCGCTGCATAAGGAATCGTTTCCTCATTCCAAGGAAGAAGCTACTTCAATTCACCAAGAGCTCCATATCTTCTACTGATCAGGCGTGTTTCAGGATAATGTTATTGTATATATGGATTTGTCAAAAGCATATGATACACTAGATCATACAATAATGCTAAATGAATTAGAACAATATGGAGTGAGAGGAAATGCTTCATTGTGGTTTGAGTCCTACCTTTCAAATAGACAACAAAAAGTTTCATTAATGAAAAATAATCTGGAAATAAGATCTAACATGCAATCTATTAAAATGGGCATCCCTCAAGGAAGCATCACTAGACCAATCTAATTCATAATTTACGTAAATGATCTTGCTGATATTGCAGCAACAGTTGAAAATAGTTCTCTTGCCATGTACGCAGATGATGCGAATTTCCAACTATATGATCCACTTTATCACGTTTTAATTGAATCCGCAGAATTAGTTTTAACAGCAGCCAATGAGTGCTTTGATGAAAATAGACTGATACTTGATAAAGAAAAAACGAGTTGTATATTGTTTAAAACAACACATACACGATTCCAAACACCTGAAAGTATAGACATGAATAATAGAAAGTATGATACAATAACATCAACCAAATTTCTAGGTGTTGTTATAGACTAAAATTTGAAATGGAATTATTATATTGAGAAACTATAAAATAAACTGAATAGTGTGACCTATAGTTTGAGAATTATGGCAAAATACCTGAACAACCCAACATTGAAGATTGTGTATTATGCACAATTTGAAGCAGTGTTAAGATATGGGATTATTTTTTTCGGTAGCAGTGGTGAATTCAAAAAGTTATTCACAATCCAGAAACGAGCTGTTAGAATAATATTAAATTTGGATTTTTTAGAAACGTGTAGAAGAAAATTTGAACAAAATAGAATTCTAACAGCTAGTGCAATATTTATACAAGAGTGTTAACTATTCTTCTTCTGAAATAAACATTTTTTCAATGATTGTCTTTCACAACATACATATGGTATTGAATCCGTAATGTATAACTATTCAGCACACAGACTTACACTCACAGAAAAGAGTACAAAATACTGCTGCTCAAGATTTTTCATGAAGCTGCCTCGTGAGGTGCAAGAAATACAAACACTTAACATCTCAAGGAAAACAATTTTCAATTTATTAATGAAAATAGAGCCTTATACTGTAGATGATTTCATATCAGCACAACTATAATAGTATAATGCCATAATTATGTTATTCTATCTGTATTCCATACATTTTCATAAAATCTATGTTATTTAAATGTTGTACATGTGAAATACACGATTTTGTATAATGTAAATATTAGGTACACGTCCTGTCAAATGTACCATTCTGTGACGTTTTTTCATTTAATGTTTTGTGTTAAATTTCTTTTATTGCATAACATTCCTTGAAATAAAGATTGTTATTATTATTATTATTATTATTATTATTTTAAATTCATATAATTCCAGTCACGACCCTGCGGCCTCCGACGTCACGCAGAGTCGTGCTGGATAAAATCCAGTGACTACTCCTCACAGCCTGTGAGGTGAGTAATCACTGGGACCAAGTACCGTGTGCCCTGAGTAGACGCAATGATCCTAGTATGACGGCCTTCTGCATTCCACCAGCCAGGATGTGTGCCTTATCACGGCACGCTGGGATTTTCCGGATCTCCGAGAGCAGCGTGTGTCGTGTGCCTCCTAGGTAGCCGATAATCAGGATGACCAATTCCACAGAATGGTCTGGATAGAGCCGGCGGAGTTCGAAGAGAAGATCTCGATATTTAGTCCGTTTTTCCTCCTCCTTCGAAACGATGTTCGGTTCGGCTGGCGCCGAAAACTCGATCACGAACATCGCTTTTGGTTTGATGGTCGAGGAGGACTACATCAGGCTTGTTAGCTTGAATTTGCCTGAGGGTGGGGAATGAGAAGTTCCAATAAATTCG